>SJYC01056330.1:0-32056 GCA_006408675.1 Madoqua kirkii | reverse complement strand
ACTATGAACAAAGCTAGTGGAGGTGATGGAATTCCAGTTGAGATAGTTCAAATCCTAAAAGATGATGCTGTGAAAGTGCCACACTCAATATGTCAGCAAATTTGGAAAGTCAGAGGTGGCCACCAGACTGGAAAAGGTCAGTCTTCATTCCAATCTCAAAGAAAGGCAATGCCAAAGAATGCTCAAACTACCACACAATTGTACTTATCTCATACACTAGTAAAGTAATGCTCAAAATTCTCCAAGCCAGGCTTCAGCAATACATGAACTGTGAACTTCCAGATGTTCAAGCTGCTTTTATAAAAGGCAGAGGAATCAGAGATCAAATTGCCAACATCTGCTGGATCATGGAAAAAGCAAGAGAGTTCCAGAAAAACATCTATTTCTGCTTTATTGACTATGCCAAAGCCCATGACTGTGCGGATCACAACAAATTGTGGAAAATTCTGAAAGAGATAGGAATACCAGACCACCTGACCTGTTTCTTGAGAAACCTGTATGCAGGTCAGAAAGTAACAGTTAGAACTGTAAATGGAACAACAACCTGGTTCCAAATAGGATAAGGAGTACGTCAAGTCTGTATATTGTCACCTGCTTATTTTACTTATATGCAGAATACATCATGGGAAATGCTGGGCTGAAGGAAGCACAAGCTGGAATCAAGATTGCCAGAAGAAATATCAATAACCTCAGATATGCAGATGACACCACCCTTATGGCAGAAAGTGAAGAAGAAGTAAAGAGCCTCTTGAGGAGAGTGAAAAAGTTGGTTTTAAGCTCAACATTCAGAAAACTAAGATTATGGCATCTGGTCCCATCACTTCATGGGAACTATATGTGGAAATAGTGGAAACAGTTGCTGACTTTATTTTGGGGGGCTCCAAAATCACTGCAGATGGTGATTGCAGCCATGAAATTAAAAGATGCTTACTGCTTCGTTATGACCAACCTAGATAGCATATTAAAAAGCAGAGACATTACTTTGTCAACAGAGGTCCATCTAGTCAAAGCTATAGTTTTTTCAGTAGTCATATATGGATGTGAGAGTTGGACTATAAAGAAAGCTGAGCA
Source organism: Madoqua kirkii (assembly GCA_006408675.1). Classification (NCBI taxonomy): domain Eukaryota; kingdom Metazoa; phylum Chordata; class Mammalia; order Artiodactyla; family Bovidae; genus Madoqua; species Madoqua kirkii. Next base: position 30,985 of record SJYC01056330.1, on the reverse strand, counting down.
CTGAAGATCAGTCCTGGGTGTTCATTGGAAGGACTGATGTTCAAGCTGAAACTCCAATATTCTGGCCACCTGATACAAAGAGCTGACTCATTTGAAAAGACCCTGATGCTGGGAAAGATTGAAGGTGGAAAGAGAGGAGGATGAGAGGATGAGATGGTTGGATGGCATCACCAACTCGATGGACATGGGTTTGGGTGGACTCCGGGAGTTGGTGATGGACAGGGAGGCCTGGTGTGCTGCAGTTCATGGGTTTGCAAATAGTCGGACACGACTGAGTGAACTGAACTGAGAGTTGATTATTGGAGGAGTCCAATTCCTTGTAGCTATACAAATGCACTCAGCTCCTAGAGATTATCTGTAGTTCTCTGGCCAATGGCCCTCTTCATAGGCAGTTAATACAACAGCTTACTTCTCAAGGTCAGAGGAGAGATTCCCACTCTGGTCATCTCAGTCTTACATAACAGAATCTAATCATAGAGTTGACATTTTTGTTATTGTTGTTATGTTCTATTTAGAAACTAGACACAGTAATGGGAAGAAAAAGGTTGCATAAATATATGGACACTAAGAGTCAAAAATTATTGGAACCCCCCTAGATTTTAAAACAGATGGTTTTGGAATTGACTTTTGAAATACAGTGAAGGTTAAACTTCACCCTAGCTTTCACATATTCATTTAGCTCTAAAGCTTAATTAAAGATAAGCTGAAGAGAAAACTTGATAAAAGGAAAAGAGGTGTTTTCATTCTTAATAGAGGTTGCTTTGACACTGGTTACTTTAGAATAGTGAGGGTGTGACTTTAAGGTCATGGAAAATTGTTTCTTCCTAAGATATTACTCATTCAAAAATGCCCTAATTAGGCAAGGGCTTGCATGCTCCAGACTCTATCCATTAGGAAAAATTAAAAGGCAGAAAATAATAAATACTACCTATGAAACGGGTCAAGCTTTAATGATATTGTCATGCTTTTACAGTCATTATCATCTTGATGAAAGTGCTTGAGTTAACCACCCCAATATTCAGTTTAACAGAATGATGTTTATTTGAAAAGCCAATGCAACTTTGATGTGTTCCTACAGCTCAAAGTAAACAGAATATGCTGGAACTTCTACCCTGCCACTGAATCTCCAAATATTTTCATGGTGGGACTAGTATTTCAGAAAATTCCAGTAGTGCAGGAGTCTTTCTGCATTTTTCCCTGACTTCCTTCACTGCTCTTACCCTATTGACAATTTATAAACCTTACACCATCTGGGGAACAGACTGTTGGCTGCCAAGTAGGCTCATTAACATTCCCCTCCAGGAGCTCTTGCTGTTTAATTAGGCTGTCTGCTGGATTCAGGCAGAGAGAGCCTTAGGTGGCTGTGTAACAAATCCATGACTCCATGCATTCAGATGTCAAGGTCACTAAGATTCTTGCTTCATACTCAGTACAAAAAGGGAATCCAGATCGTTGACTGCTAAACTCAAATCATCAATGATTTCACCTTAAAGGGGACTTTCCATACTTGATAGAGACACTAAGTTATATCCCTGAACTCACAACTGTCTCTACTGTGTTCTTTGACAACATTCTAACCCTTGGGCCATGAGATCGGCCTTCAGGCCAAATTTCTTGTCAAAATTAGACAATAGTGTTTGTAAAATACTATCCAGACCCAATACTAAAATTACTACATGTGCTATAATTAAATGTGCCCAATTAATTACATTCTCTGAGGACAGATTGTTGAAAGTGTTTGCATTCCAGAAATATTTAAGTAGAACAAATGTTCTCCTTTGAAATGCCAAATTGATGAAGTTCTATTGTAAGAAAAACACCTCTCAAATGAGTGGTTTGGTTAATTTCAATAAACATTTTCTAACCATGGATAGTTTAAAGAAAAAGGAAGATGGTCATAATGCAAGCTATGTCAACTTGGGGTTTTCCATGATTGAGGATAGAACCATCACAAATATTTGTCAACTGACTCGAGTACTTTTTGGTTAAGTGTTTATTCATCTGTTGGTTAATTCATTCATCAAATAACCATGAAGACAAAATACGATCACAGGATAAGAAGATATACTCTGTGAGATCTCAGTTCGAAGTGTTGACCTCATCTGGTGAATAGGTATGCATTCCCTGAGGAAGCCATTTGAATGAGATAGGAATGAAAAGTTGGGATACTGAGGCAATATTTTCAGGTAGGGAGACAGAGTCTTCTGAAAATAGAAAAACATGTACAGATGCCCTGTTGTGGGGGAGCATGCACCTCTGAATGAAGGCTAGTAAACTGGTCTTCAGAAAGGATGAGGAATTACAATATGGAAGGAAAGGCTTAACTGACCTAAAATATTAATCTTAACTATTTTATCTATTGCAGCTGGAGAATCACTCCATAACTATCCTTAACATTAGGACCTGTGCTCTTTTCCTCACCTGTCTAAACTCAACCCTGCCTCTCACTGGGAGAAAATTAGTGAATAAATTAGTGGGCTTAGTCTTGTTTTCCCCCCACCCACCAATCTTGACTAATAAAAATATTCATAATCCTCATAATGAATTTAGAGGCAGTTACCAGTGCCCTTGCTCTAAAATGAGCTATTTCTGAGAGTGCATCAAAGTTCTTGGGTCAGGAAATACTTACTGGTGTTACCCTTTAAATAAAACAATAATACCTTGTGTGAAGACAAAGCTTTTCAAAGTTATTTTGCCTGTGTCTCTATTTACTTACTTTTATTTTTTCTTCAGATATCATTTATTTAGTTATTTTTTTCCTAACTCTGCATAGAAAATGAACTATTCTGTTATAGAATCATCAGTTTTTCTTGGAGATTACAAGTCAATAGTGGACCTTGAGCTGTTTACTTCCATTTTTTTTTAATGGCATCCCCCCAACACAGTATTAATCAAACACTTATTTGCTCTTTTTTTCCAGAGATGGAAGTTCATTGGTGGCAAGAGAAATACTTGGGGACCAATGAATTAAACTTCACTTTTCTCCAATTATTTTAATTATAAAGATATCTGGAGAGGGAAAAAAATGAAAACTTTTAAAGAACAAATAGAATTTCATATACTTGTTCCAGGATGCTGTGATATGATCTCCATTTTGTAGGCTTCACTTACCAAAAAAGGTTATAAAGTGTGAGTGATCTGTCAAATACTGAACAACTGGCAGGTGCTAGATCTGACATACAGCATTGTTTTAAATATTTACATTCAGGCTTTTGTTCTGGATATTTCTTAAAATTTTGTCCTAATTGTATTTATAATGCTCTCTTTTAATAACCTTTAATATTGATATTATATAGTAATATAATAAAAACGATGCAAATATAACACAAAATGATCTTTAAAATCTGAGCATAATAGTTATTAGCTATATTATACTAGCTATTCTCTCCTCGGCTTTCCTGGTGGCTCAGAGGATAAAGCATCTGCCTGCAATGCAGGAGACCTGGGTTCGACCCCTGGGTCAGGAAGATCCCCTGGAGAAGGAAATGGCAACCCACTCCAGTATTCTTGCCTGGAGAATCCCATGGACAGACAGTCCACAGGGTCACAAAGAGTCGGATACAACCGAGCAACTTCACTTTCACTTTTCACTTTTATACTAGCTATTACATTATATTAGCTACAAGGTATATGCAGTAGAATAAGATCTGGGAGCCAAAGTGGACCACAAGCTGTCTGTGACTTTTTAAAGAAATCTTTTAAAAGAGGCATATTTCAGAAATTTTATAAATAGTTATGCAGTTATCCATTTTTTCTCTTATTTTTCAATTTGTAAATATGATACATTTAAGAAAAGAGCACAGCAGGGCAACAGAGCTCATTAAAATGCCAGGAAATATTACCAATAGAAGAGGCTTAAATGAATTGGAATTAGTTCATGGGCAGATGAAAAAACTAATGGTCTTTTCCTAAGTAATAATAATTTTAAGCAGCAAGAAAGTGTTTTATGAAAAGAGTTGTGATCAACTGGTTTTATTATTCAGTGAAAATAAAGTACGAGGAAATAAATCTCAAACTGGAATTTTAAATAGAAAAATATTCGATTACAGATATCCATTGCTGTTGTTTATATTTTCCTGTTACAGTCCTCATTCATAAACACCTCAAATACACAGTACTATGTTCTTCCTTTAGGTCTGCCTATAATGATAGAAAAGAGAATTAAGTACTCTTGTTCCATACAGGGTGAAGGAGAATGTGAGGAAAGACACATTTGAGTTGTAAGACTTCTGAGCTTTTCTCAGCCTCAGAAAATTCAGATAAATTATTTTGTCTTCCATTTGTTGTTTGTTATCCCATAGGTATGACATAAAATCAATAATTCATTTTAATCTGGTTAATTGTGCAAAATTTTTTAAACCAAAATATTACATCTGTAGCTAACCCATGAGCTAGCAGTGCTCATGTAATTTTGCATCTTGGCCATGCCTAAGTTGTTCTAATGAAACCTTACATTAAAGAGATATATAGATGCACTTGGGTAAATATAGAAGTCTCAACTGGATTCAAACAGATGGTGTTTAACCACAACTTGTGCTCATACATCTAAGAAGGGCTTGAGCACAGGTGCAAGAGAGGCAGAGAAATTTCTGGGTAAGTTTAAGGAAAAAAAAAAAGCAGAAAAGGAGTTTTTATTTTCTTTAACACTTAAATATAATCATTGTTGGAACAGTAGAAAAAGATAGTGTTACATTAACTTGGAATCAAGAGCAAAGTTCCATCCAGTGCTCTCGTTTTGTCCTAACTTTTGGGTGAGGTGAAAGAAATAGCAATTTCATCTAGAAGGAAAACCAGAGGAATATGTTTTGGTTACAAATTGTACTTCTGCCATCCTGACAGGATTACTGATAGAGAAAGAAATTCAAGGTCATAGGCCTTGATATTTTGCTCATTCTATGGTAATTTATTTCTGGAGACTGTTGGATCAGCTAGTTCAGCTAGATGCTGGAAAGATAAATTTGAACTTGGGCTTGTGACACCACTTAACTTGTAATAATGATTGTTATCAGTGTCTTTCCATCCTGTTTCGAGGGCAGGGAGTTTGGATGTATGTGTGCATTTTTCCCCCCAAATGTGAATGACATTTGAAATGCCCAGTTACTTTTCCTAAAGTAACTGTGTAGCTAGGAATTACTACTACTATAGAACTATAAATGCTTTTTTATTATTTAGGGGAAAAGAATGCTATTGAACCATTTCTCTCTAGCTGTAATGAGGTTCAGTTTAGTCCAGTTCAGTCACTCAGTCGTGTCTGACTCTTTGTGACCTCATGAATCGCACCAGGCCAGGCCTCCCTGTCCATCACCATCTCCCAGAGTTCACTCAAACTCACGTCCGTTGAGTCGGTGATGCCATACAGCCATCTCATCCTCTGTCATCCGCTTCTCCTCCTGTCCCCAATCCCTCCCAGCATCAGGGTCTTTTCCAATGAATCAACTCTTCACATGAGGTGGCCAAAGTACTGGAGTTTCAGCTTTAGCATCAGTCCTTCCAAAGAACACCCAGGACTGATCTCCTTTAGGGTGGACTGGTTGGATCTCCTTGCCGTCCAAGGGACTCTCAAGAGTCTTATCCAACACCACAGTTCAAAAGCATCAATTCTTTGGTGCTCAGCCTTCTTCACAGTCCAACTCTCACATCCATACATGACCACTGGAAAAACCATAGCCTTGACTAGATGGACTTTTGTTAGCAAAGTAATGTCTCTGCTTTTCAATATGTTATCTAGGTTGGTCATAAATTTTCTTCCAAGGAGTAGGTGTCTTTTAATTTCATGTCTGCAATCACCATCTGCAGTGACTTTTAATGTTTTTTTTTTTTAATTGTGTGTTTTTGATTTAGGCCTAATTCTAACCACTCCATTGGACAAAATTTATTTAGCTGTCATACTTTTTAACCTAGGAAAGTCACATTACTTACTAAAGAACTTTTTTTAACTTTATGATTAATCTATAAAATGATTTTTGTTCTACCTCTATTTTGGAAATGGGGCAGAATAAAGTCTTATGCTGAAGCGGTGTAAATATATGGTAGTGAGAAACTCAGTCTTGTAGGTGAGAGTTCAGGGATGGCAGATAACAGAATAATAATGTAAAAGTAAACAGTTTGTTTTTGAAGTTTGTTCTTCCACCTTTTCAGCAGTCTAAAGCAAACACCTTTAGAATAAGGTCAGTTATGTTAAGCAACTACAATAAAATTTATCTAAGTCAGTAAGTTTAAAATGATACTGTTTTTAAACAACCCTAATTATTGGATGATCCAGATGTTTTCTTAATCCTCAGTTCTGCTATCTCAACAGCTCAGCTGTCACTTAATGATCCAATTTCTTGACTGTTAATGCAGCAGGAAGGTCAGAAATCCTGTGTACCGAGGATCATGGATCATCCCAGGAATCCACATGATGTCTCTTCACTGTGAAGTTGTCTGAATCTTAAGGTGTCTTTTAATTTCATGTCTGCAATCACCATCTGCAGTGACTTTTAATGTTTTTTTTTTTTAATTGTGTGTTTTTGATTTAGGCCTAATTCTAACCACTCCATTGGACAAAATTTATTTAGCTGTCATACTTTTTAACCTAGGAAAGTCACATTACTTACTAAAGAACTTTTTTTAACTTTATGATTAATCTATAAAATGATTTTTGTTCTACCTCTATTTTGGAAATGGGGCAGAATAAAGTCTTATGCTGAAGCGGTGTAAATATATGGTAGTGAGAAACTCAGTCTTGTAGGTGAGAGTTCAGGGATGGCAGATAACAGAATAATAATGTAAAAGTAAACAGTTTGTTTTTGAAGTTTGTTCTTCCACCTTTTCAGCAGTCTAAAGCAAACACCTTTAGAATAAGGTCAGTTATGTTAAGCAACTACAATAAAATTTATCTAAGTCAGTAAGTTTAAAATGATACTGTTTTTAAACAACCCTAATTATTGGATGATCCAGATGTTTTCTTAATCCTCAGTTCTGCTATCTCAACAGCTCAGCTGTCACTTAATGATCCAATTTCTTGACTGTTAATGCAGCAGGAAGGTCAGAAATCCTGTGTACCGAGGATCATGGATCATCCCAGGAATCCACATGATGTCTCTTCACTGTGAAGTTGTCTGAATCTTATGTGGACTTTAGAGACAGAAATCTAAAGTCAGGTTATGGAGTTGTGTTGAAAAGATGGCATTGTTCCTGGACTTAGGGGTATTTGTCATGAGGGAAATAGTTAAACTTGGGGAAAAGGAAAAAGAAACAGGCTTAAACAAAGTTGTTTCTAGTCCACAAACACAGGAAGAAATCAGATGATGATGCTGAAGTGAAATCACTCAGTCGTGTCCAACTCTTTGTGACTCCATGGACTGTAGCCCACCAGGCTCCTCTCTCCATGAGATTCTCCAGGCAAGAGTACTGGATGGGTTGTCATTTCCTTTTCCAGGGGATCTTCCCAACCCAGGGATTGAACCCGGATCTCCCACATTCCAAGCAGACACTTTTAGCTCTGAGATAATGCTAGTCACATTCATTTGTCTAAGGCCCAAGTGTAAACCATGTTTATTCACAACTGTATAAATCAGGAAACTGGGCATACTCAGGTGATGTAAAGATATAGATGGATTTAAGGAAACTGGCCCAGGGTTAGCAATAAGGAAAGCTTCACTGCCCTTTTCCTCGTGGGCACGGGGGAAATGGAGCAATAGTGGGAGAGAGCGTTGTGTGGAGGACATTTCCAAAGGAGCTGTGACCTTCAGTCAAGAAACAGGGCCAGCCTGCTGTGACCTGGCAGGAGGAAACTGAAGGGTAAACCCTCTGGTCTTACTCTCTTTTCCTGCCCGATAATCTCCTACCATTGCTTTTCACTGGATAAATCCCACTAAAAGCCAGAGGACAAGGGAGCTTGTTGATGGAGGCCTCACAGTTCAGCTTCTCTGGGCAGAGTTGGGTGGAGGGCCAAGGAAAATTCTGTGTATAAACATTTCCTGGTATAGCTGTGTGCATTAAATTTAAACTGTCTCAGTTTTAAGTGTAAGGAAGCCTTTTGTTACTTTACAAATATGAATTAATAATACATAGTGTGAAAATGTACTTCAGATAATCACTTACTGATTTAAAGATTGTTGTTCAACGGTGAAAATACATGTTAATAGTACATACTAGAGTAACAAGTGAGGATAAAATTATAGACTTTTGAACTAGCATTTAACAAGAAGGGAGAGTCATTGTAAGACAGCTGGGAGATTTGGAAAGTCAAGTGACTGATATAGAACTGAGTTTGAATCCTGACTGAGGCATTACTACTGAAAACTTAGGTGTTTTACTTAACCACAGAGCGCTGTGCTGCCTCAGTGACCCAGTGCTATTTTTATAATCAGAGTTCCATTGCTGAAGTCTTTATATATATCACAGAAAATGCAAATATCAATTTTAGTATACCACTAGCCTTGTAATCTCACTTTAAAAAGGTTAATGCCTGCTATTAGACTCCTTTTAGAGTAAAAAATAGAGTGAATCTACATGGAGTTTATAAGGCAACATACTTTTGTTAACTATTGATGACCAGATTCACTGATGCTCATTAAAACATTTCAAGATGATACATAAGGTCTGGATGATCCTAGTTCAAAAGGATGATTCCCTACTAGATCCATCCCTGTTACAAGTGATGAGAAACAAGGCTGTATAATTCAAATCGGTTTAGACACATGTTCACATTGGAAACAAGGAATGTAAGAGCAGGTGTCAGAAGACAGTTTACAACATATGGTAAGCTCTTCCAATGCAGCTGGCTGCAATCCTTGTCAAAGGTCATAGAGACAAAAAGAGGCACAGTGAGAAGTGGATTGGTGCTTCAAAAGCTCATTCTGGAAATGTTCTTCTTAAAAACTGTATCTCTGTAAAAGTACCCCTTTATCAATAATGTAGAGTGAATGGAAAGATGGGCCTGAGTTAGGTTATGTAAGTTTCCATTTATTGGAGAAGCAGCAGAGAAACAGATGAATCAAGAAAGTCAGGCAGGCATATACAGCAGAGAGGAGTGTAACAGAATGTACTTTGATATTTGACCCCAGTTGGTACCTGGAGCTTCTCTATCACTGCACTCCAGAGAACAAGTGGAAATTCTGAAATGTAGCCATCTTAGAATGCCTGAAAGAAGATGGCTGTTCTGCCACTCTTTAGGACGAGGTGTATGGAAGGAGAGCTGCATTAGAGGATGTGTGCTTGGTTGCTCAGTCATGCACGACTCTCGGTCTTGTCCAACCCAGGGATCAAGCCAGGGCTCTTGCATTGCAGGTGGGTTCTTTACCATCTGAGCTACCAGGAAGGTATTCTTATTCGAGGATAGCCGTGTTATAGGGAGCACTTGCCAGTTACGCTAGTGGTAAAGACGCTGCCTGCGAATGCAGGAGACAAGAGACGCAGGTTTGATCCCTGGGCCAGGAAGATCCCCTGGAGGAGGGGTGGCGACCCACTCCAGTATTTTCGCCTGGAGAATCCCATGGACAGAGGAGTCTGGTGGGCTACAGTACACAAGGTCACAAAGAGTTGTACATGACAGAGACGACTTAGCACACATGCATACATGTTACAGGGCAAGACACAAGGTCAATTTTCACAAAGTGACATTGTAGACAGCACGAGGAAAGAAGTGGTTTGACTAATTAGGTATCTTTTCTTACCCTCTAAACTTGAGTTAGGCTGCCTTCCTGATTAATCTCACACTTTAATATCATGCTGTGCTGCATGTAGTTATTTATCTGAATTTTGTAGTAGATTGGCTATTCCATGAAGGCAAGAATCATCTACTCTGTCTTTTATCAGGTGCCTTGTATTGAACAAAGTAGTGCAGCACAGGTTTGAACAGTAGGAACAACCGAAAAGGGCTTGTAACTAGAAAAGAGGACCAACTGGGGCCTTGTGATATTGTGACTTATAATAATAACTATATATTCCTTATCCACTCTTCTGGGCACAGAGATTCTAAAACCCTTGGAATTTCCTAAAATAAAGGTGTCTTTTCTGTAATCAGGTGACTTTGGATCACAGCAAAGGATGGGGGCTGATTATTTCTAGGGAAACCAACCACAGAATTAGTGTCTTGGAACTTTAAATTCCGCCTCCGTAACCCCTGCATTGAATTCTGTCACCAATGGCCAATGGTTGAATCAACTGTGCCTAAGTAATGAGATGGCACCCCACTCCAGTACTCTCACCTGGAAAATCACAGGAGCCTGGTAGGCTGCAGTCCATGGGGTCGCAAAGAGTCGGACACGACTGAGCAACTTCACTTTCACTTTTCATTTTCATGCATTGGAGAAGGAAATGGCAACCCACTCCAGTGTTCTTGCCTGGAGAATCCCAGGGACAGCGGAGCCTGGTGGGCTGCCATCTATGGGGGTCGCACAGAGTCGGACACGACTGAAGCAACTTAGCAGCAGCAGCAGCAGCAGCAATGAGGCCTCCATAAAATCAGATGAATGGGGCTTAAAGAGCTTCCAGGTGTGTGAATACCTGGAGATCTGGGAAGACTGGTACCTTCTGAAGATGATGTGGAAACTCAAAGTCCTTTTCCCTTACTTTGTTTCATGTGTCTTTTTTCATCTGGCTGTTTCATGTTTATATCCTTTTATAATAAACAGGAAATCTTGTAGGTAAAATGTTTCTCTGAGCTCTTTGAACCACTCTAGAAAATTAATCAAGTCCACAGTGGGATCTCGGAACTTCCAGTCTGTGGACAGATGGTCAGAAGCATGGACCTCTGGTTGGAGTCTGAAGTGCCGGGGTGGGGGGTGTGTGGCGGTCTGGAAGAAGAGTGCTTACCCTGCGTTGTGTTATCACTAGGTGTTGCACTATCCCTAGGTGTTGTTAGAATCGAGTTGAGTGTAGGACCCCCAGCCAGTATCGTAAAACCATTGCTTGGTGGTGATGAAATTCACCTTCATCGGGCACTGATGACGAGAATTGTAGCCTAATAAAAGACTGCCTTTTTTAGCCTGATGGATTATTGACAAGGTAGAATTTTTTGTTGATTAGTTTGAACATTCTTCCTGGAAGATACTGTTAATATGTGCTTGTTTGGAGAATGTATACTTGAGCTTAGAGTTTATTCTGACAGGAGCATATTCACTCTAGTTTATTCTTAAACTTTACTAACAGTCTATCAGTCTCTGAATATTGAGACCTATCTGATATATTTCATCTTTTATTATAATTTGACATCTGTATACGATACAATATACAGTACAGAGTAGTCACCCTTGCAAGTCGAGTGTCATCCATCACCATACCGTTGACCCCCTTCATTCATTTTGCTTAATCCCCAACCCCTTCCCTTCTAGTAAATATTATTCTATGTATATATGAATGAATTTCTGTTGAATTTAGTTTTATTCTTTTAGATTCCACATATGAGTGAAGTTACAAGGTTTTTGTCTTTCTCTGGCTTATTTCACTTAGCCTAATACCCTCAGGGTTCACCTGTATTGTGGCTAATGGCAGCTGTCATTTGTATTATGGCTGAGTAGTATTCCATTGTATGTGTGTACTGGTGTATGCAAGTGTACCACAGTTTCTTTCTCCATTTATCCATCAGTGGACACTTAAGTTGTTTTTATATGTTGGCTATTGCAAATAATGCTGCAATGAATAGGGGTTCATGTATCTTTTAAAAATACTGTTCTTGAGATGAATAATCAGAAACAAAGTAGCTGGATCATTTTCTAATCATCCCAGTCTTACTTTTTTGAGCAGCCTCCATGCCATTTTCCATAGGCCTTTATTAATTTACAGGCCCACTAACAGGACTGTTCTCCATATCCTCCCCCACATCTGTTATTTCTTGTCTTTTTGATAATAGCCATTCTAACAGGTGTGAGGTGATATCTCATTGTGGTTTTGATTTGCATTTTCCTAATAATTAACAATGTTGAACATCTTTTCATGTTTCTCTGTGCCGTCTGTATGTCTTCTTTAAAAAAAAAAAAAGGTCTATTCAGATCTTCTGCCCATTCTTTAATTGGGCTTTTTTTTTTTAATTGTTGCTGAGTTGCATGAATTCCTTATTTATTTTGAGTATTAACCCCATCAGATAGATGATTTTGAAATATCTTCTCTCATTCAGTAAATCTTTTCATTTTAGTGATGGTTTCCTTCTCTGTGCAGAGGTTTTTTAGTTTGATGAAGTCCCATTTATCTTTGGTTTTCTTTCCCTTGCTGTTAAGTAAGATCCACAAAATATCACTGACTGATGTAAATAAAATTGTGGCCTATGTTTTCTCCCAGGAGTTTTAGGATTTCAAATATTTCCTTCATTCAAGTATTTAATATGTTATGATTTAATTTTAATGTGTGGTATAAGATAGCAGTCTAGTTTTATTTCTGTATATAGCTGTCCAGTTTTCTCGTTACCATTTATCAAAGAGATTGTCTTTCCTACATTGTATGTTCTTTACTCCTTTGTTGTAAATTAGTTGTACATATATGTGTGGATTTATTTGAGGGGCTCTCTTTTCTGTTCCATTGATCTATGTATCGGTTTTTGTGCCAGTACATGATTGATTTAATTACTATAGCTTTGGATTCACTGGATGATACTTCCAGCTTTGTTCTTTCTCAAGGTTGTTTTGATTATTCAGGATCTTTTGTGGTTCTATAAAGTTTCAGAATTTTTTGTTCTAGCTCTGTGCAGTATAACATTGGAATTTTGATAGGGATTGCATTGAATCTGTAGATTTCTCTACAGATTGACCTTTCAATCTCTAGACATTTTAATCTCTAGACATTTCAATCTCTCTAGTATTGACATTTCAATAATTTTTTTCCAGTTCAGATCATGAGATATCTTTTTATTTATCTGTGCCTTCAACTATTTTCATCAGTGTCTTATAGTTTTTCAGTGTACATGTCTTTTATCTCCTTGATTTAACTTATTCCTGGGTATTATTTCTGATGTACTTATAAATAGAATTTATTTAATTTCCCTTTCTGATAGTTTGTTAGTGTATAGAAATGCCACAGATTCCTGTATATTGATTTTCTACCCTGTAACTTTACTGAATTCATTTATCAGTTCTAACAGTTTTTTGTTTGTTTGATTTTGGTGGAGTCTTTAGTGTTGTCTCTATATAGTATCATGTCATTTGCAAATGAGTTTTCCTTCTTTCTTTGCAATTTTGATGCACTTCTTTTCTTGTCTGATTGCTATGGCTAGGACTTCCAATACTATGCTTAGTAAAAGTAGTGAGTGTGTGCATCCTTGTCCTGTTCCCAGTCTTTGAAAAGCTGAAAACTTTTGAGTATGATATTATCTGTGGATTATCACATATGGCCTTTATTATGCTTAGGTCTATTCCCTCTATACTCTGTTGTGAATTTTTATCTTAAATGGATATTGAATTAAAAAAATGCTTTTCCAGCATCTATTGAGATAATCATATGATTCTTATCCTATATTTTGTTATTGTGGTGTATCAGTTGCTTGATCTTTGTGGATGTTGAATTATTCTTAAATACTTGATCATGGTGTATGATTCTCTCAATGTATTATTGGATCTCGTTTGCTGATATGTTGTTGAGGATTTTTGCTTTTATACATCCTATGTTCATCAAAGATACCTTGTTTATAATTTTATTTTTGTGTGTGGTGTCCATGTCTGATTTTGGTGTTAGAGTACTGCCAGCTTTATAAAATGTGTTTGGAAAGTTTCCTTCCTCTTCAATGTTTTGTGAAAGTTTGAGAAGGACAGGTATTAAATTTTGAATGTTTGGTAGAATTAGCCAGTGAAGCCATCTGTTCCTGAGCTTTTTTTTTTTTTGGAAGGAGATTTTTAAAGATTACTTTCTCAATTCTCTTATTAGTTATTCTGTCTACTTAGATTTTCTATTTATTTATTATATAATCTTGAAAGATTGTCTGTTTCTAGGATTTATCCATTTCTTTTCGGTTGTGCAACTAATTGACGTTGTTCATGGTTGTCTGTTGTGATCCTTTATTTCTGTGATATGATTTGTAACTTCTCTTTCATCTGATTTTGAGTCCACTCTCCTTTCTACTTGATTACTCTGGGGGAAATCTTGTTTATTTTGCTTATCTTTTCAATAAACCAGCTCTTAGTTTTATTAATATTTTCTGTATTTTTTAGCCTTTATTTCCACTCCAATTTTTATTGTTTCCTTCTTTATACTAATTTTAGGCCTCATTTCTTATTTTTATACTTCTTTAGATATACATTTAGATTGAGACCTTTATTGTTTCTTTGCATAAGCCTGTATTGCTGTGAAGTTCCTTCTTAGAACCGCCTTTGCTTCATCTCGTAAATTTTGGTATGCCATATTTGTTTTCATTTGTCTCTAGGTATTTTTATTTCTCTTCTGATTTCTTTGACCCATTGGTTGTTCAATAGCATGCTATTTTTAACTCCACATCTCTGTAGTTTTTCCTTTTTATACCTTCTGTTTGATTTTTAGCTTTATATTATTTTGGTCAATGAAGATGCTTCATGTGATTTCATATTTCTTGAATTTGAAACTTGTTTTTTGACCCAACCTGTGATTCCTCCTGAAGAATATTCCATATGCACTTGAAAGAATGTGTTTTCTGTTAATTTGGGATTGAATGTTTTATATATAGATATTAATATATATGTTAATTTATCTGATCTAATGTGGCATTAGAATCTTGTGTCTCTGAGTCCTTACGTATATGATCTAGTAATTGATGTAACTTGGATGTTATCAGTCAGTTCAGTCACTCAGTCCTGTGTGACTCTTTGTGACCCCATTGAATATAGTCCTCTACTATTATTGTATATCTTTGTTTCTCAAGTCTGTTAATATTTGCTTTATATGTTGTGATTCTTCTCTGTTGGGTACATATACATTTATAAATGTTACATCTTCTTGTTGGATTGACTCTTTAATCATTGTGTAATGCACTTTGTCTTTTATTATACTCATTGTTTTAACGTCTGTTTTAACTAATATGAATAGCTACTACAGCTTTCTTTTCATTTCCATTTGCATTTTCTATCCCTTCACTTTGCGTGTTGTGCCTTCTGAAGTGAGTTTCTTGTAGGCAGGTCATAGATGTTATTGTTTTTTCAATCCATTTAGGAACTGTTTTTTTGATCGGTGACTTTAGTCCATCTATGCTTAATTATTGATAGGTATGGACTTATCACTGTATTGTAGTTGCTTTCTGGCTAATTGTAATTCCTTTTCCCCTTTCTTCTCTTTTTCTTTTCTATTGTAGGTGGTTTTCTCTAGTGTTGAGATGTCTTTCCCATTTTTCTCTTGTGTACTTATCATACATTTTCCCCTTTTGGTTACTTACATTTACATATGACATCTTATGTAAATAGTAGTGACAACTTTTTTGTGACTATTAGAGCTTTGTAATATGCTCAGATTTTTCTTTTTAATTCCCCATTATGTTGTCACTTTTGATGACACATTTTACATATTTTAACTTTTTGCATTCTTTAACTACTTATTGTAATTTTAGTAATTTTTATTAATTTTGTCTTAACTTTCACACTTGCTTTCAGGAATTTCCTGCCTTTATTATATATTTACATTTTCTAGTGAGATATTTTACTTTCATATGTGTGCTACTATTAATTGATGCCATTTCTTTTCATCTTATAGAAGTCCCTTTAATGTTTCTTGAAGGGCTAGCTTAGTCATGATGAACTTTAAAAATTTTTGCTTTTATAGGAAACTCTTGATCATTTCTTCAATTCAGAATGAAAACCTTGCTTGGTAGAGAATTCCTGGTTGGGTTTTTTCTTTGAGGACTTTGGGTGCCTTCTTTTATGACCTTTGACCTGTAAAGTTTCAGCTTAACTATTTTCTGATAGCTTTATGGGATTTCTCTTTGTATGTAACAAACTTTCTCCTGCTGCCTTTAAGCTTTTCTCTTAATCTCAGTTTTTACCATATTTACTTATAGTGCTTCTTGGTGTATGTCCCTTTTTGTTCAACTTATTTGAAACTCTCTGGCTTCCTGGATCTTGATGTTTGTCTTCTTCCCCAGATTAGTGATGTTTTCAGCCACTATTTCTTCATTGTGTGTGTGTGTGTGTGTGTGTGTGTGTGTGTATTCTTTCTCTTTCTCTCTTCTCTTCTGTGACTCCTGAATATCGATGTCATTTTGCTTGATGTTATTTCAAAAATCCCTAAGTTATTTCAGCTTTTAAAAATTTTGTTTCATCTTGCTTCTCTGGATGCATTTCATCATTTTTGTTCCTACTTGTTGACTTGACCTTCCTTCTACCTCATCCAGTCTGCTATTGAACCCCTTTAGTGTATTTTTATATTATGAAACTTCTATTTGGTACTTCCTCGTGTTTTCTGTCTCTTTGATGTGGAGACTCTGTGCATCCAGTTTTCAGGTCCCCTTTTGAGGGGATTATTTCTTATGTTGTTGTAGATTTGTTGTGTCAATGGGAGAGCGTGAATTTAGGATCCTCATTTACTACTATCTTGAACACTCCATTCCCTTTGATTTTTAAATTTTAGTAATGTAAGCAACATTTCATACTCAATCCTTAGTTTGCTAAAAATAGATTGTTGACTGATGTTTTGGGTGAATAAGAAAGGTCCTGATAAGAAATGTGCTGACAGATTGATAGAAATGACTGTTTTTCCTTGCCTTGTAAAAATGCTTAATTGCACTTCTAACTCCTTGAAGCAATGGATGAATAAAAGTTTTGGGTGGATACTATTTGAAATATATAAGAAGTCTTAGAACTATAAGAGTGGTACCATCAAAAAGAAATCTTTAAAACTTAAATGAGTAGTATTCAAAACACAAGGGGTACAAGAGAAGTGAAAACAGAGCATAGAAAAAAGTGGCAGAGTATCTTACAATAGAGATATTTGTGAAAGTTTTGAGGGGCTGGGAGAGTCTTCCTAGTGGTTACCTCTGTGAAACTTGAAAGGGGGAACACAGGGGTTCTCTGTGACTGAGGGCAGACCCAGTTTAATCCTATTCTTTTCATTATGTCTACTTGGTAATGAGGTGAAAATTTTGTATGAAAGAGTTGTAATTCAGGTACTTGAACTGAAAGTATGAAAATTTAAGAATAGTATTGGAGATAGTTATTATTTCTTGTTTTTTAAACATAGGTCTAATTCTATTTTGGCATATTGAGTATCTCTATAGTGGGTATAGAAAATTTGCAATCGGAATGCCTTTAGAAAAGTATGAACTTGTTACTATCTTCCAGGCAAAACTCCCCTGGAAGTATGGGTCTCTCTAAAATAGATTAACCATTAAGAAAATTGCCAGCTAATTTTTGTTGGCTAAATTTGCCATATGCCATATGTTTTAATTATTTGGAGTGGAGGAGAGCCATCAAAAACCTTTATTAAGAAAAGTCTATAATCTGTAGGTTTTAGAAATATTATCTTAAACATTTTGTATTATTCTACTCAAATGTATACATTTTCATTAGGACTTGAACATAAAATTACTAGACCTCTGTGATGATTAGGTGAAATGGAGAATTTTAAAACATTATTAAGTTAGCTTTTATTGCACATAATGAGGATCTCCCAGATGGTATAGAAATCATTAAAAATTAATTTTATAACCACTAGACATGTCCTAAAGTGTCTTGAACTGATAAGCCTTCTAATCTTCTAGTGTTGTTCTAGTTCACTGATGAAGTAAAGTGGCTGGCTTTTTAAAATTGATAATCCTATTGTAACTATTAAAGTGTAGCACATTCATTTTGTCTCAGGTGTTTAAAGTGAGTTCTCAGCTCTCTCAAAGAAAAGTATGCTATAATACAGTGAAATCTCAAACATTTCAGATTTGAAGACATATTTTAGTATAAACCACTTTGTTATAGACACATGTTATTGTAGCTGGCTTTTTAACATTTGCTGATTCAAAAGCACTTGCTAAAATGGCACTATGATTTAGCATTGGTTTAAAGTAAATATGTATTTAATAGTGGCAGTGTTTATTTGTTAAAATAGCACTTATACTCATTTGAAATGAGGATATATATATATATATATACACTAATATAATATACTAATAATATATATGTATGGTTGAATAGTTCTTGCAGTAGATCTACTACCCTGTTAAGATGTGAGTTTCATTAAACCATTGCTCAAGAACTTGTTTAAGAAGATATACTCAGCAAGTGGTGTTGGGGGAAGCAGGACAACTATATGTAAATCCAGGAATTTAGAACACATATTCACATCGTGCACAAAAATAAGCTCAAAATGGCTTGCAGACTTAAATATAGAGACTTCCCTAGTAGTTTAGTTTGTGGGAACCTGCAGTGCAGTGCAGGAGATATGGATCCCATTCCTCGTCAGGGAATTAAGATCCTATATGAAAGTGAAAGTGTTAGTCACTCAATCGTGTCTGATTCTTTGGGATCCTGTCCATAGGATTTTCCACTCACGAATACCAGTGTGGATTGCCGTTCCCTTCTCCAGGGGATCTTTCCAACCCAGGGACTGAACCTGAGTCTCCTGCATTGCAGGCAGATTTTTTACCATCTGAACCACAAGGGGCCCCAAGATCCTACATATCATGGGGCAAATGAGACTGTGCTTTGAGCTACTGAGCCTCACTCTACGACTAGAGAATCTGTGTTGTCGCAATGAGAGGTCTCGCATGATGCAGTGAAGATCCCACATTTCAAAACAAAGACCCAATACAGCCAAATATATAAATAAATAAAGTATTTTTTTATTAAAGACTTGAAGATATGGCATCATAGCACTCCTAGAAGAGAACATAGGCCAAATATTCTCTGACATAAACCATACCAATGTTTTCTTAAGTCAGTCTTCCAAAGCAATAGAAATAAGAGCAAAAATAAACAAATGGGGCTTAATTAGACTTACAAGCTTTTGCATATCAAGGAAAGCCATAAACAAAATGAAAAGACCTATAGACTCACCTATGGACTGGGAGAAAATATTTGCAAATGATGCGACCAGCAAGGGCTTAATTTCCAAATATACAATCAGCTCATACAACTCAATAACAAAACACAAAACTCAATAACAAAACAGTCCTATCCAAAAAAAAAAAAAATGTACAGAAGAAAAAAATAGACATTTCTTCAAAGACATACAGATGACCAACAGGCACATGAAATGATGTTCAATACTGCAGTTATTAGAGAAATGCAAATCAGAACTACAATGAGGTATCACCTCACATTGGTCAGAATAGCCATTATTGAAAAGCCTATAAATAATAAATGTTGGAGAGGGTGTGGTGAAAAGGGAGCCCTCCTATGCTGTTGATGAGGATATAACTTGGTATAGACTCTATGGAGAACGGTAGAAAGTTTCCTTAAAAAGCTAAAAATAGAGTTGCCATATGATCCAGCAATTCCACTCATGGGCATATACCCCTGGAAACCTAATTCAAAAAGATACATTCACTCTATTGTTCATAGCAGCACTATTTACAATAGTCAAGACAGGGAAGCAACTGAAATGTCCATTGACAGATGAATGGATAAAAAAGATATATATATGTGTGTATATATATATATATATACACACACAGTGGGATATTACTCAACCAAAAAAAAAAGAATGAAATAATGCCATTTGCCACAACATGCATGCATATCATATTAATTGAAGTGTAAGGCAGACAGATCATATGATGTCATTCATATGTGGAATCTAAAATATTTAAATGAGCTCATTTACAAAACAGAAACAGACTCACAATCATAGAAAACAAATTTATGTTTAACGAAAGGGAAAGGAGGGAGAGGGATAAATTAAGAATTTGGAATTAACTGATACACATCTATATAAAGTAGATATAAAGTAGATAAACAAGGACCTACTGTATAACACAAGGAACTATGTTTAATAACTTCTGGTAACCTATGGTGGAAAAGAATCTGGAAAAGAATGTGTATATGTATGTTTAACTGAATCACTCTGCTGTACATCAGAAACTAACATAAATCAACTATACTTCGATTTAAAAAAAAGATATACAATGTCAGTGCATGAAACAAAAGGTATCCAAGAAGATGTTGTATCAGTGGATCAACGATGTGTCTGGAACATGTCTTTACTGAGAGCTTAGCTGGTGTCTCCTGATGTCACAGTATTTCTAGCAAGGAGACTAATCTTGGGCTACTCTTATCCATTTAGTGCAGTACAGGGACAAATAAACATACAATCCTTCATGTCCTAAATAAGTGCAAGTGCCTCCTAAAGTTCCCTGTTACCACAGATTAATGTTATGAAGTCTGACTTGTTTTAATAATTTCTTCAAGTCTATTTTAGTTTGTGATTTTGGTTAAGGTCTTTTAGATGCATGCCATTATGTCTTGAAATCCTTTACATTTATTTTTAGAGGTATAATTTAATCATTTGCTTTTCAAAGTCTGCTTTATTGTATCATCTTCATTGTCTAGTTAGGAAGGAATCAATTCACCTTTTTCTTTTGTTTATCATTTGTGTGCATAGTTTTTCATATGAAAATCTATTTGTTTACATATACATGTATGTATGTATTACATATTTGGAACTATTTGCATATATTATACTTACATACCTCCTGGGGAGATTAGCACAATTATAACACTCTTGTATAACATGATTACAGTATTTAAACTATATCTCCTGTATGACAACTTTGTCAGGTTTGGTTTGTGTATATACACGTGCACTAATTAATTGGCTGTACCAGGGGTTGCAGAGTTGGACATGACTGAGAAACTAAGCACAGCACAGCAGCACATCAGTTGACCACAGAATGTTATCAGGCCAAATGTACACAGTCAACAGTGGCTGATAGCAACACTGTTTCGGACATATATTTGAAGGAAATGGAGTTTGTGAAAAAGTTAAGAGAAAAATGAGACAAACAGAACCAAAAGAGTGATAGAGAAAAATGATCAGAAGGTCTGCTGCTGCTGCTGCTGCTAAGTCGCTTCAGCCGTGTACGACTCTGTGCAACCCAACAGACGGCAGCCCACCAGGCTCCCCCGTCCCTGGGATTCTCTAGGCAAGAACACTGGAGTGGGTTGTCGTTTCCTTCTCCAATGCATGAAAGTGAAAAGTGAAAGTGAAGTCGCTCAGTCGTGTCCAACTCTTAGCGACCCCATTGACTGCAGCCCACCAGGCTCCTCCATCCACAGGATTTTCCAGGCAAGAGTACTGGAGTGGGTTGCCATTGCCTTCTCCGATAATTATTTAAGTAGTAGGCAATTTATTGAGTCTTTTGCTCAGTATTTCAGAAATAACTTTCAGTTATTATTATTATTATTTTTAATACCAAGGGCTGTATTTTCAACTATATGGTGCAACAGTTGTATGTTGTCTTTTCCGTACTGTTTCCACTTCATATAGTCTATATAATGTGCCTGTAAAACTACTTGAATTTGTCAGGCCATGTAGGCGAGCCTGTGATTCAGAAAATACAGTCATGATGTAAAAGCCACAGCATCACAATAAGCTGTAGGGTTTGTGATAGAAAATTTACCTCAGCTATCATTCAAGAATGCTGAAAGAGCTTGAGAGCCTTTACAACAAAGATGACAGTGTTGCATTGGGTTAAGAATAGGTAATCTTGTGTCTTGAATTTGCATCCTCATCCTGCCATTTAGTATCTGTGACCATAGGCAGGAGCTAGCCTTTCAAAGTCTTGCTTTGCTCATCTGAATGTGAAAATAATTAAGTAACACATTTCAAAATGGTTTTAATGAGACTTAAGGCGTGAAGTATTGGTTACATTCTCATAAATGTTGTTATTTTTATAGTTAATTTTATTAAACTAGACAGCAAATGACTGGATATCAACATGTGAGGTCATGTCAAATTATCTGCTGCTGCTGCTAAGTCACCTCAGTCGTGTCCAACTCTGTGCAACCCCATAGACGGCAGCCCGAGTGAGGTGCCATTGCTTTCTCCGTCAAATTATCTGGGCCTGTCTAAAACTAAATGGTTATGTTAAAGGGCTCTGGTAAGAATTCTATCCCTTCTCTGGATTGTACATTATTGACTGAGTTCGTTCTGCAATATAAACAGAGAATGACCTCTTCTATCTTGAACAAATGACACTACTAGAACCCTTATTGTGACGTGTATCTTTAAGAGGTTCACAAGTGCCTTTCTTGCTGCTGATAAGGATTATAGTATAGATTAGTTTTGAAAATTGAAAGGGTAAGTAGAGGTTTAAAAACAAAAGAGCCATTCTAATTTACAAATTGCAATGAAAATTTTATTCCATTTTGTTTTAATTCCTCAGGCTAGATTGCAAGTACATTATAGCTATAGACATTATAAGGCCTTTGATAAATTTTCTTAAACTGTTTTCCAAAACTGTTGGACTCATTCTCCTATCAGCAGTGTTTTGAGACTGTTGGCCTCTCGACAGCCTCCTTGGCACCCAATTTTTTTTTTTTTTTAAACCATTAAAGATTTTTGAGGCTTAACTTGCAAATTCAATAGCACAATTTCCTTCAGTCCTGTTAGTCATGAGACACTGTTGGGTCTTTTTTTCTGAAGCTAAATTCTTTCTGATTGTTTTATATTTGAAAGGGTTAAACAGGGCCAAAATTCATCATGTGTTTAGAGTTGCCTTGTAAAAGACTTATTTGCTCCTGTAGCAAAGAAGTGATTGCAAGAGGGGTGATCCTACAGCTTTAAGATCAGTCATAGGAATACATAGCAGCTCTATATTCCTCTTGTAAATCATCATTCTAAGTCATGTTGAAGGTAGTCATACAGACAGTATAATTCAATAGCTCTAAAGAGGGGTTACCACAGTTACCTGGAGCATCAGGCTGGAGGCTTCTTCCTAAGCTCTTTATCTTAATACATTTGCTTGTCTGAATTGAAGTGAAAATGCTTGAGTGCTATTTTTCTAAACCTTGTTAGTGGCATGAATTATATTTTTATTTGTTCTGAAGCATTGTGAAGGACATATTTGAAATCAGTGCTTCAGTTTTATTTCAAGTAAATCCTGAATGGCCAGCTTGACCTATGGCTAAATTTTAGACTTTATATTCACTGCTCCCCAAGAGGAGATTTAATAGAAACCAGTTTTTACTAACAAAGGCTACAGACTAGCCTTTGTTAGTAGACATCATCCTCGTGAAGACAGTAAGTGGAATGGAATTATAAAAAGAACTTCAGTTCTTTGACCACCTGTTTGAAAAACTTCTTTGACCACCTATTTGAAATTGTAAGCACTCTCCCTGGTCCCAGCTACAGCCCCAGTTTCTCTCTCTATTCAGGACTTTTGTCCCATCTGTGCACCACTACATAATATGTATATCTATATCACATGTTATATGTTACACTACATATATTTATAAAATTTTGTTTAATTGTTTTTCATACCACACAAGAAGTAAGTTCCGTGAGAGCCAGGATTCCTGCTGTTCTTTTCATTGCTGTATCTCCTGTGTCTGGGAACATACCTGGCAGCCACAGTAGATGTTCAATAACCACTTATTAAATTAATGAGTGAATTTTATCAAAAATCGTATTTATAAAATATTCAATAAAGAGTAATATGAAATACATGGGACTAATTTTTTAGAACAAATACTAATAACTTTTGACTAGCATCTCTTAAAGTTATTACACTCTATTGTAATACTGTGTATACAGGATCCTCTGTGCTTGGGATACTCCATGCAAGAATACTGGAGTAGCTTGCCATGTTCTCCTCCAGGGGATCTTCCCAGCCCAGGGATTGAACCTGAGGTCTCTAGCATCTTCTACATCACAGGCAGATTATTTACCGCTGAGCCATTGGGAAAACCCAACATAATGCTAATCAAAACTATTAAAATACAAGATATATTTGGTGAGGTAGAAGGTATCTTAGGCCAGATTTTCTTAATTTAACAAAAATATTCCCAAAGGCAGATTTTCAGCATCTAGTAAGTACCACCTGTTACCATCCATCGGGCTTCCCAGGTGGTGCTGGTGGTAAAGAATTCACCTGCCAATGCAGGAGATGAGACGTGAGTTTGATCTTTGGGTTGGGAAGATCCTTGGAGGAGGGCTTGGCAACCCACTCCAGTATTCTTGCCAGGAGCATCTCATGGACAGAGGCGCCTGATGGGATACAGTTCATAGGGTCACAAAGAGTCCAGATACTTACAGACTTAGCACGCTTGCACACTATTCACTCAGTTCATTCACTCAGTCATGTCCAACTCTTTGCAACCCCATGAATTGCAGCATGCCAGGCCTCTCTGTCCATCACCACTTCCTGGAGTTCACTTAAACTCATGTCCATCGAGTTGGTGATGACATCCAGCCATCTCATCCTCTGTCGTCTAGGTTGGTCAATATCCATTAAAGTTATGGAAATCTGAAGTTGTGAATATTGCTGTTATTATTTCTTCCTTGCACTAAATAATCTTAATTTTGCTATTGAATTCCTTTGTGAAATAAATACATTGACTTTACAGCTTTTCACCTGGAGTACATCACATAAATTCTTCAGAATCATTTGTGATTTGAACACTTCCTGCATACTTGATAATTTTACAGAATTAATGTTAGGTGAATGATTATATTGCATTTATGTTTAAAAATTAGTTCTTAACATTTAGAAATATGTACTAAATTGATTACACATAAAATATGCCTTGGGTTTTTTGGTTTGGGATTTTTTCTTTTTTTTTTTCCTGAAAATAATATGAGTGAGAATGGATGGAAATGTGGTTATGGTTAGGTTGCTAGTCAGCTGGAAATGATTACGAGGGGTTGACAGTTGATATATTTCTACTTCCATGTATGTTACATGCTCTTTGTAATAGAAGAAAAATAAGGAGAAAAAGGAGGATGGAAAGGAGGAGAAGAATGAAAGGAAATATGAATAGACAAAAGTGTTTATGGAGGAACTGAGTAGCAGGCAGCTTCTTTATTGTCTGGGCCAACAAGTAAGTCCTAGACATATAAGCAACACTCTAAAGACTTATTTCATATCCAGGACTGTTGTAAATAATTGAATCTTCACAAAAACAATAAAAACTGGTTCTAGTATTATCACTAATTTTCAGATAAGGACATTGAAATTCAGAGTGTTTAAGCAACTTGTCTAAAACATCAGTGATGAAGCTCTTGAACTGTTAGTGTCACTGAATTATTGTAATGTACACCATTATTTTATATATTTCTAAGAAGGAAAAATAAAGAATTTTTGTACTTACTGAGATAATTCTTTCAGAGTTCTTGACACAAACTTTAAAATCATTCTTTGTATACTTTATATCATTCACAAAAATAAAAAATAAGGCTTCCATGAAATTAAAAGATGCTTACTCCTTGGAAGAAAAATTATGACCAACCAACCTAGATAGCGTATTCAAAAGCAGAGACATTACTTTGCCGACTACCGTCCGTCTAGTCAAGGCTATGTTTTTCCAGTAGTCGTGTATGGATGTGAGAGTTGGGCTGTGAAGAAGGCCGAGGGCCGAAGAATTGATGCTTTTGAACTGTGGTGTTGGAGAAGACTCTTGAGAGTCCGTTAGGCTTCAAGGAGATCCAACCAGTCCATTCTGAAGGAGATCACCCCTGGGATTTCTTTGGAAGGAATGATGCTAAAGCTGAAACTCTAGTACTTTGGCCACCTCATGCGAAGAGTTGACTCATTGGAAAAGACTATGATACTGAGAGGGACTGGGGGCAAGAGGAGAAGGGGACGACCGAGGATGAGATGGCTGGATGGCGTCACGGACTCGATGCACACGGGTCTGGGTGAACTCCGGGAACTGGTGATGGACAGGGTGGCCTGGCGTGTTGTGATTCATGGGGTTGCAAAGAGTTGGACACGACTGAAGGACTGAACTGAACTGGAAGCATTTTACATTCAGAAATGGATTCATTCAGCTCTCTTCTGACTCAGAATGGTTAATGCCTGTATTTCTCCATGCATTACCCACTCTGTGCTATGAAGAGAGGTAGTGATGCAAGATTTATTAAAAAGTGCTCCAAGGTTGTCTCTGGGGCTTTCTTCCAAGCATGTGACACCCATTGGAAATTTTGATGCTGATATTTTCCTGAACTTATCAAAAGCTATCAGTGAAAGGCTTTTTAACAATAACAAGGGTACTGTGTTTTTTTTTTCTAAAATCATCGTTCAGCAGTTTTAAACCTAAAAGGAACTATCGTTGTCTAATCAGGTTCAGAATAATAACCAAGTTGGCATATGCACAAACTAGTAAAAGTAAGTCATGAATGCCACCTGGCATGGGGTGATTGTAAACATTTGCTATGAATTTGGTTGTGTGGGAAAGTATAAATTTGCTATGAATTTGGATGTGGGGAAAGTAAACATCTCAGAATAAAGTAGATTTCTTAGCAGGGTAATGGGTATATGGGTATTCCCTACATGTATATAAAATGTTTATTGGAGGAGGTCTTTGAGAGAATTTGACCACTGGGTAAGTTATGAGCTAGACCCTAGCAATCAGAGGTTCCTCATCTCCTCCTTTGTCCATGGAATGTACATTCTTTCCAGTATTCTTATAGTGAAGACCATTTTCAAGGTGCAACCATGAGAAAGTATGCCTTGAGACCATCTGTATAGTATGTTGACTGACCCCAGTTAAGGCCTCTATTTTAAACCAGATTCTGGAGGGAATGGGCATCTTGTTCCCATCTTGTGCCCACCCAAAAGCAGCCTCATAATAGCCTTGCTTATTACACCTGCAACCTACTGATCTGGAGTCGTCTGCTTCTTTTTGCAGCCTCTCCTTTTCTCTGTGTAAGGAGGCCAATTTACAAACAAACAATGGCATCACAAAAGATTAGATATGAAAGGTAGATCAAAATTGCTTATTCTAAATGTTGTATTTCATGATGAAAATATATTTTAAGTGATTCTGGAGAATGGGTATTTAAAGAAGTTTTTTAAGAAGGACAGAAATAAAACAGAGTGAAGTTAGCCAGAAAGAAAAACACCAATACAGTATACTGACACATATATATGGAATTTAGAAAGATAGTATGATGACCCTGTAAGTGAGACAACATAAGAGACACAGAGGTATAGAACGGACTTTTGGCTTCTGAGGGAGAGGGAGAGGGTGGGATGATTGGGGAGAAAGGCACTGAAACATGTATACTATCATATAAGAAATGAAGCCCTAGTCTATGTTCAATACAGGATGCTCGGGGCTGGTGTACGGGATGATCTGGGGAGATGGTGTGGGGTGGGAGGTGGGAGGGGGCTTCGGCATTGGGAGATTGTGTACATCTGTGGCTGATTCATGTCAGTGTATGGCAAAACCAATGCAGTATTGTGAAATGGAATAAAGTATTAAAATAAAAAAAAAGAAATAAAACAAAAAATGCCAAATTTTAAAAGATGAGTCTTTTAGTTGTGTGTAATGGAGACTAGTTATGGCTAAAAGCAGCATTAAGAACAGAGAAAAATAAAGGGGGGAAGTACCTAGGGTAAATTTGGGTGACTCAGCAGGGACAGGAAACTGGATGAATGACAGATCCTCTAATATTTCTCAAATGATAATCAAATATAACGTTATTTACCTCATCTTTCAGAAATTCAGATTAAATTACTTTGGATTCACTATGTCTTGATGTCTAAGTGCTATGACCAGTCTGTTTTCTTTTAGAGGTTCTACTTGATATGTTAAAACGTAGTCTAATATTAAGACAAAAGTAGAAAACAATGAATACTATTATATTTAAAATAATATTTATTTTAAAAATCTATAATATATTTAGTTAATGTCTTAAATCTGAATATCAATACTTTAAAATTACTGTTTCTTTTCAAAGATTGTTCAAATTTAGGTCTATAGACCAAATGATACCTGTGTGCAGATGTGTTGTTCAGTACCTATTGAAGTCTCCTGATAATTGGCATATGGTGTTACATAATAGTACATAATAACATATGATGACTGTAATTAAGTGCATTGACTTAAGACTTTGTCTTTTAATACCCTCAATGGATACTGAATGAAAGGTAAATGAAAGGTTCATTAAGCTGTGTCAGAAGAGAAATTTTCAAATGGCAGATGTACTGTGAAGTTAAATGGATTTTATTAAGATCTGCTGTTCAGTGTTTTCAAGTGACAAGTCTAGCCTAAAAGATTTGAAGTGTTTCAAAAAAAATTTTTTTAAGTACATTTATTTTCACAGTTTATTTAACATTTTGAGCTTTAACTATGTAAAACAGCTGGGGAGAACATTGGAAATTCAGCTGTCTCTATATCCAAGTGACCTTTAGTGTGTTTCCGTTTAATGTTCTGATGTCTGAAAGGAAACGCAAAGCAGGAAGGAAAACAGTAATGTATGCAGTGGACTTAGAAAAAACAGCAGCAGCACCCAACAGTTTCTCCATCAGGTTAGCCGACATTTAAAATTTTTAAAATTGTGCTTTAACGTTTGTATGGCAAGTCAAAGAAAATCACATAAAGGGGAATATTTCTAATTTGGATCCTTATTCCTAAAGCTGTTATTTAAAAATACTGCCAATGTAATGAATTTGAGCTTTCTGCATATTTACCATTCTAATAGCATTATTAAGCCTGCAATAAGGACTATGCTTTATTTAGTAATGTTATTAATGTAATTTTGACTTTCCAGTTCTGTATCCCATGGATATTTATTAACGGAGACATCTGCTCTTTAAAAAATTACCTCTGAATCCATCACCCTATGTACAAGAAGAGACTTTACTTTTCCAAAGAAAGCCTTGTATATGTCAATTTCCTCTTTTTTTTTTTTTTGGCACAGCATGACTTTAAAAATTTTTTAAAGCTTCTAGTGCCTTTATTTTTTCATCATTACTTTTTTCTGTTCTTTAAAAAATTATTTCCCCATTTGGGTTATTACAGAATATCAGAGTTCCTTGTGCTATACAGTAGATTCCTATTGGTTATCTCTTTTACATATATCATTGTGGACATGTCAATCCCAAAGTCCCAGTATATCCTTCCCCCCTACCTTCACCCCTGGTATCATGTTTACTCTGTAAATAGGGTTCTGATTTTTAGATAAGTTCATTTGTATCTTTTTTTTTTTTAAGAGTCCACGTGTAAGTAATATCATATGATATTTGTCTTTCTTTGGTGTACTTCATTTAGTATGATAATCTCTAGGTTCATCCATGTTGCAGCAAATGACATTACTTCATTCTTTTTATGGCTGAGTAATATTCTATTGTACATATATACCACATCTTCTTTCTTTAGTCATCTGTGGATGCACATTAAGTTGCCTCTAAGTCTTGGCTATTGTAGACAGTGCTGCAGTGAACATTGGGTGCATGTGAACTTTTGAACCAAGTTTGTCTCCAGAAGTATGCCCAAGAGTGAATTTTTTCGATACCTCCATACTATTTTCCATATTTCTTTTGTAAGCAAACATGAATCTGTGGATAGGGAAAGCAGGAATCATTACTTTTGTCAAAGGACAACAGCTCTTGAAGGCAAAGCTTTCTCCTACCTGAAAGTTTTCCTGGTATCAGTTTGGAATATTTAGATTTACTACTGTATATCTTTTGGGAAACTTTTCGCCTCAAGCCCATGTTGATTATCTACATTCTTACTAGGAACAATTATAAAATGAAGAAATTTTGGCTGGAGTTTAGGAAAGAAAGTTCTAGCAAAAGGCAGAACAAGAATAATAGGAATTGGCAATAAACGTGAAAAAATTTTATTGACATATAAATGGCATACCATAAAATCCACCTGTATGGTGTGTTTGGTTCAGTGGTATTTACTGTGTTCAGAGTTGTAAAACTATCACCATAACCAAATCAATTTTAGAAACTTTGTGTTACTTAAGAAATCTCCCATTCGTTAACAGTCACATGGTTATTCCTCATTTCTTCCAAACTAGCCTCCTCCTTAGCACCATGTAATCATATAGTCACTGCTGCTGCTCCTAAGTCACTTCAGTCGTGTCCGACTCTGTGAGAACCCATAGACGGCAGCCCACCAGGCACCCCTGTCCCTGGGATTCTCCAGGCAAGAACACTGGAGTGGGTTGCCATTTCCTTCTCCAATGCATGAAAGTGAAAAGTGAAAGTGAAGTCGCTCAGCCGTGTCCAAATCTTCAGGATCCCATGGACTGCAGCCTACCAGGCTCCTCTGTCCATGGGATTTTCCAGGCAAGAGTGCTGGAGTGGGGTGCCATTGCCTTCTCTGCATGTAGTCACTGTCTACTGTCTCTCACTCTAAACTTGCCTAATCTGGACCTTTAGTATAAATAGAATCATGCTCTATGTAATATTCCTTGTATAGATATGATATATTTATATTTTCATTTTTTAGTGAGTATCTGGGGTGTTTTCCCTTTGTGGTTATTAATAATAATACTGCTCTGAAACATCCCTGTATAAATTAAGAAATTTTCATTTATGTTAGTTATATTTCTAGAAGTGGAATTCATATATCATATAGTAACTGAATGTTCAATTTATGAGGCTATGCCAGACTAATTTTCAAACTAGCAATACTATTTTCCATTCCTATTAGTAATGCCTCAGAGTTACAATTTCTCCACCTTTTTGACAATTCTTATTACTGGTTTTTGATTATAGTCACCCTAAAGTGTGTCAAGTCTTTCGTTGTGATTTGGATGTGCATTTCCTTAATGACTCAGTGTCTTTGCCTATGCTTATTATCCATTTGTATAACTTCTTTTGAGAAATGTCTACTCAAATCCTTTGATTTTTAATTTTTTCTTCTTGCTATTGAGCTATGTTCTTTATTAATGAAGAATAAACTCGCTTATCAGATATAAAATTTATAAGTATTTCCTCTTGTTATGTGGGTGGCCTTATCGCTTTCTTGATGGTATCCTTTGAAGTCCACATTTGCTTTTGATGAAGTACAACTTTTTCATTTGTTGCTTTTTCTTTTTTTGCAATAAGCTTTTTAGAGACAGATTATGGAGAAACACACTAGGCATCAAGTATGTTAACTTCTTAAAAGTGTTTTTGGTTGTACATGTCCAGGGTATATTACATGTCTGGGACTAAAGAAAGAGGTAG
>SJYC01056329.1:0-10238 GCA_006408675.1 Madoqua kirkii | reverse complement strand
CAGGCAAGAGTGCTGGAGTGGGGTGCCATTGCCTTCTCTGCATGTAGTCACTGTCTACTGTCTCTCACTCTAAACTTGCCTAATCTGGACCTTTAGTATAAATAGAATCATGCTCTATGTAATATTCCTTGTATAGATATGATATATTTATATTTTCATTTTTTAGTGAGTATCTGGGGTGTTTTCCCTTTGTGGTTATTAATAATAATACTGCTCTGAAACATCCCTGTATAAATTAAGAAATTTTCATTTATGTTAGTTATATTTCTAGAAGTGGAATTCATATATCATATAGTAACTGAATGTTCAATTTATGAGGCTATGCCAGACTAATTTTCAAACTAGCAATACTATTTTCCATTCCTATTAGTAATGCCTCAGAGTTACAATTTCTCCACCTTTTTGACAATTCTTATTACTGGTTTTTGATTATAGTCACCCTAAAGTGTGTCAAGTCTTTCGTTGTGATTTGGATGTGCATTTCCTTAATGACTCAGTGTCTTTGCCTATGCTTATTATCCATTTGTATAACTTCTTTTGAGAAATGTCTACTCAAATCCTTTGATTTTTAATTTTTTCTTCTTGCTATTGAGCTATGTTCTTTATTAATGAAGAATAAACTCGCTTATCAGATATAAAATTTATAAGTATTTCCTCTTGTTATGTGGGTGGCCTTATCGCTTTCTTGATGGTATCCTTTGAAGTCCACATTTGCTTTTGATGAAGTACAACTTTTTCATTTGTTGCTTTTTCTTTTTTTGCAATAAGCTTTTTAGAGACAGATTATGGAGAAACACACTAGGCATCAAGTATGTTAACTTCTTAAAAGTGTTTTTGGTTGTACATGTCCAGGGTTATTACATGTCTGGGACTAAAGAAAGAGGTAGGATGTTGAAGTCAATTCCAAGTTTAAAAAAAAAAAAAGGTTTTAAATCTTTGCAACAAGGAACAGGCCAGGGAACGTAATTCTTCATATGCATATTTTCTAGAGCAAATTAAAATGAATATGCAAGCTTTTTTTCTGAAACTCTAGAGGAAAGATCCCTGAAGTAGCAAAGGATAAAAAAGAATCACTTCAAAATAACCATTATTTACTTAAATTGCGTAGGTAACACATGGTATTTTCTTAGCTTGCTGTCTTAACATTTCATTTTTAATAAATATAAGGGATTGAACCTGCATCTCCTTTTTGACAAGTGGATTCTTTAGCATTGAGTCACCTAGAAAGCCTCCTAAGGGTTACATACTTCACTGAAATAATGTTCTTGGTGCTAATTTTCCTTATTCTATATCACCATTTTTGTCAAACACAATTCTCAGGGAATCTTTATCCTGGAAGAAGGTGCAGTGATCTCCTTTCACATAGATAGACGTTTCCTGTCCCATCCACCCAAACTTATTTTCTGTTGGCCTTTGTTATTTATCATTTTGTCTTTTAAGAGAGGCCTTTCATTGATGGTCAGATGCAGATACTCATTTCCAACCTCCTGCTGGAGCACATCTTTCTTTCTTTAGCGACTTCTTAATGCTTAAATACTATTCGTTTTTCAAGGCACAGCTTTCGTTCCTATTGAAAGCCTCTTTAACTTAATTTCATCATTCCTGAATTATTCTTTTAGACCCCTCAGATTGCTTCTTAATAATGCTTTAAGTGTGTATATATGTATTTATCTTTGCTGATTAGATTGTAATTTACTTGAAACATTTTCTATTTTTGTGTTCTTATTTTCATAGCTCTAGTACTGTACACTATTCTTATTGCTTAATGAATTTTAAGGGTAATGATGATTGGCAGCCATTTGTAGAATGCTTACATTTAAGAATGTGCTAAGTGCTTGAAATTCATCCATTAAACTCTCACAGTGACCCTATTAAATAGTCATTCTTTGTATGTATGTGTGTGTACACATGTATGTACATACAATTTAGGAAGCAGAGTTTTAGAAAAATTAATTTCTTGTCCTAAAGTTACACAGTTGGCAAGTGGCAGAGCTGAGATTCATTCCTGTTTCTCTCTTAAACCCAAGTGTATGATCTTTACTATGTTTTGCTAAAACATTGTTATTATTTTCTACTATAAGAACATTTCAATCCATGTA
Source organism: Madoqua kirkii (assembly GCA_006408675.1). Lineage (NCBI taxonomy): Eukaryota > Metazoa > Chordata > Mammalia > Artiodactyla > Bovidae > Madoqua > Madoqua kirkii. Next base: position 8,139 of record SJYC01056329.1, on the reverse strand, counting down.
TCACAGGAGTTTTAAAAGGGCCTCCTACCTTTAACTGGAATGAAAGACTTTCTTTTTGTTTGTTAATAAACTGAATTTTAGATAGGTAGCTTATTATTTCTATGCTGTTGAGCCCATGAAATACATTATGCAAGTTAACTGAAATATAAAAACTAGTCCTACTCCAAAAATATCTGATTTCAGCTTTATCAAAACTATTTAATATTAGCTTGAATTTATTTCTTAGAGAGAAAAAACATGAAACCTGTTGAACAAGATCCATATCATTTGAGACAATTTGATTCTATATTAGGAGGAAGTAAAAGAGGGAAAGACACTTTGTTTTTCAAGAGCAGGAGATTTAGTTAAACCCTAGTAATGTTGCATTAAGAGTCAAATTTGAATTAGCTTTTTCTTCCCCTCCCTATTTTAAAGAATAAATAAAATATTTTCTTTCCTTTGGAACAATTTGTTCATGCTTTAGAAGCCATTTAATTAAATTATTACCTGCTGGAGCACCATCTGTTTTTGTCCTAGAAATAAGAATCATGGCTTTCTTTTACATAGGCTTGGTAAATATGTAGAAGGTGCCAAAAAGCAATAAATATCATCAGCAGATGGACTGAGGCACTTCAATCTCTACACAGTCAGTCTTGATCTGGGCATAGATAAATGGATTTTTCTGGATAGATTCCTTTCAAAATGTATTATGTGGAGGAGTGGGGTTATCTTCTCCCGTAGATCCCTTCACATTCTCCCCCTCAAGAGACAAGACCTGAGTTTGTTTTTAACTCTGGGCATCCCCTCTTTGCAGGCATCAGTCTGAAAGGTGTAATTTTATAATGTATCTTAGGGACTCAAAGCTGTTAAATTCCCCTGGGATTTTGCAGAAGGCCTCTCTCCAGAAGTTGCTTGCTTCCTCCTCCTGCTACTGTGTGTCCGTCCATCTTCCCTGGATACAATCTTCACATCTGACGTACTCCAGTCTCTGTTGTGTTCTCTCACTCCAGGCTCTGTGTCCTATTCAGGAATAAGAGAAACTCAAGCATTTGTGGTACAGATTCACTTGCGGTTTTCCTCTCAGCAATATTCAGGAACTGGGGTAGCTGCCTGTTATACAGAAATGAGAATGCTTAACTTAATTAACATTAATCAATGTTATTCATCATTGACAATCTTTATATAATAAAGATAAATAGTTCTTAAAACATTTTTCTCAGTGATCTCATTTGGTTTTTCACACACATAAATGTACATTTACCTATGAAGAAAAGTGATCTGCCCTGGTGTTCATAGATAGTAATTCTGGATCCAAAATCCAAACCAAGCTCCCTTGATTCCTAATCATTTATAAATTTAAAACAATAGCAATTATGCTGGATTTTATAGTTTATCAACTGCCTTTAGTTAAATATTTAATTTTATTCTTCAGTTAACACTTAGAGATATATAGAATAGACATTACATCTTGTTTTAAAGGCTAAATGAACTGAAGCATTTACTATAAGACACAATGCTGGTAAAATGGCAATTACTTACCCTAACTTCTGTACTCTTCAAGAATCCATGGCTGTTTAGGGCCTATCACTTATTGAGAAGCTGTAAGTTTCCTTATAGTGTGCTAGGCTGTAAAGATTAAAACTAAGTAGACAAATTACCTTCAAAATTTGAACCTGAAGGCAAATCAGGCAGAAGAACACCACAGGCAAAGTGCCTGATGTGGTCTTTTATGCTGGAAGTAGGAGAAAAGATGAAGGAGAAGTTGAGGCCAGGGCACAGAAATGTTCTGTGCCTTGAAAAATAGTCTGTGAAATATCTTGTTAGGGCAGAATAAAACCCCTCAGGAATTTTAAGTGGTCAAGTGATGTGGTCAGATTTCTGTTTTGGAAAAATAGCTTTAGTGTTCCCCGGTGACTCAGTGGTAAAGAAACTGCCTGTAATGCAGGAGACACAAGAGATAGGAGCTTGATTCCTAGGTAAGGAAGATCCCCTGGCATAGGACACAGCAACCCACTCCAGAATTTTTGCTGGGAGAATCCCATGGACAGAGGAGCCTGGTGAGATACAGTCCACAGGGTAGCAAATAGTTGGACAAGACTGAAGTGACTGAGCATGTATGCCCAGTTGTTTACTGCTAAGTTTCCAATCACTCCCATATTGTTCAGCTTTAAACAACCACTGTTTTATTATGTCTTCTTACTTCAGGTTTCTTCTGGCCAATTTTTTGATTTCACATGCGTGTTGCTTGGAAATCAGCTGGTGGCTGATCTGTTCTCACATGTGTGGCACATCAGTTTGAATGCCTGGGCTCAGCAGCTTTTCCATATGGTCAGAGCCTCTCTACATGTTTGTTTCAACAGGGTAGTTGGACTTCTAATGCTCAGGGCCTCAATGGTCCTTGTCACTAAAAGTTACTTGTACCTTAATTGCAATTCTCATAAGATACTCTTTTGCTAATAAATACTGCACTATCAATTAATCCATTTTGTTAATAATCATATTTAAGTTAAATGGTTGCTCTTAAGGTATATATTCCCAAAAGAGCATACATTTAAATGTGAAGTGATTGTCAATTATTCAGAGGTTTAATCCAACAAATATTTACATGGTAAAGGAATTATTATAAAAGCTATGGTCAGTAAAAATAATAATAAAATGTAATTATTTAAGGCAGAACTGGAGAAGAAAAGTCTGTTGTTGAGAATAGACTTCTGGACATGGGAGAGGGGAGGAGAGGGTGAACTGTATGGAAAGAGTAACATGGAAACTTGCATTTATCCTATGTAAAATAGATAGCCAATGGGAGTTTGCTATATGGCTCAGGAAACTCAAACAGGGGCTCTGTATCAACCTAGAGGGGTGGGATGGGGAGGTAGATGGGAGGGAGCTTCAAAAGAGAGGGGATATATGTATGCCTATGGCTGATTCCTTGATTCATGGACCTAATATTCCAGGTTCCTATGTAATATTACTCTTTGCAGCTCAGACATTGCCTCTGTTACCACTTACATACACAACTGGGTGTTGTTTTTGCTTTGGCTCCATCCTTTCATTCTTTCTAGAGTTATTTTTCCACTGATCTCCAATAGCATATTGGGCACCTATTGACCCAGGGAGTTCCCCTTTCAGTGTCTTGTCTTTTCGCCTTTTCATACTGTTCATGGGGTTCTCAAGGCAAGAATATTAAAGTGGTTAGCCATTTTCTTCTCCAGTGGACCATATTCTGTCAGACCTCTCCTCCATGAACCTCCAGTCTTGGGTGGCCACCCATGGCATGGCTTAGTTTCATTGAGTTAGACAAGGCTGTGGTCCATGTGATCAGATTGGTTAGTTTTCTGTGATTATGGTTTCAGTGTGTCTGCCCTCTGATGCCCTCTCACAACACCTACCATCTTATTTGGGTTTCTCTTACCTTGGACGTGGAGTATCTCTTCATGGCTGCTCCAGCAAAATGCATCTGCAGCTCCTTACCTTGGATGAGGGGTATCTCCTCACTGTCACCCCTCCTGAATTTGGAGGTGACTCAAGGCAAATTGGAAGGGGTCAAACAGGAGATGGCAAGAGTGAACATTGACATTCTAGGAATCAGCAAACTAAAATGGCCTGGAATGGGTGAATTTAACTCAGATGACCATTTTATCCACTACTGTGGGTAGGAATCCAATAGAAGAAATGGAGTAGCCATCAGGGTCAACAAAAGAGTCTGAAATGCAGTACTTAGATGCAATCGTAAAAATGACAGAATGATCTCTCTTCATCTCCAAGGCAAACCATTCATTACTGGATATCACAGTAATCCAGGTCTATGCCCCAATCAGTAACACTGAAGAAGCTAACGTTGAATGGGTCTGTGAAGACCTATGAGACCTTCTAGAACTAACATACACACAAAAAATGTCCTTTTCATTATAGGGGACTGGAATGCCAAAGTAGGAAGTCAAGAAATACCTGGAGTAACAGGCAAATTTGGCCTTGGAGTACAGAATGAAGCAGGGCAAAAGCTAATAAGTTTTGCCTAGAGAATGCACTGGTCATAGCCAACACCCTCTTCCAACAATACAAGAGAAGACTCTATACATGGACATCACCAAATGGTCAATACCGAAATCAGATTGATTATATTCTTTGCATCCAAAGATGGAGAAGCATTATACAGTCAGTAAAAACCAAGACTGAGAGCTGACTGTGGCTTAGATCATGAACTCCTTATTGCCAAATTCAGACTTAAATTGAAGAAAGTGCAGAAAACCACTAGATCATTCAGGTATGACCTAAATCAAATCCTTTATAATTATACATTGCAAGTGAGAAATAGATTTAAGAGACAAGATCTGATAGACAGAGTGCCTGATGAACTATGGAATGAGATTCATGACATTGTACAGGAGACAGGAATCAAGACCATCCCCATGGAAAAGAAATTCAAAAAAGCAAAATGGCTGTCTGAGGAGGCCTTACAAATAGCTGTGAAAAGAAGAGAAGCAAAAAGCAAAGGAAAAAAGGCAAGATATAAGCATCTGAATGCAGAGTTCCAAAGAAGAGCAAGGAGAGATAAAGACTTCCTCCGTGATAAATGTAAAGAAATAGAGGAAAACAATAGAATGGGAAAGACTAGAGATCTCTTCAAGAAAATTAGAGATAGCAAGGGAACATTTCATGCAAAGATGGGCTCAATAAAGGACAGAAATGGTATGGACCTAACAGAAGCCGAAGATATTAAGAAGATGTGGCAAGAATACACGGAGGAACTGTACAAAAAAGAGCTTCACGACCCAGATAATCACGATAGTGTGCTCACTCACCTAGAGCCAGACATCTTGGAATGTGAAGTCAAGTGGGCCTTAGAAAGCATCACTATGAGTGAGCAAAGCTAGTGGAAGTGATGGAATTCCAGTTGAGCTATTTCAAATCCTGAAAGATGATGATTTGACAGTGGTGTACTCAATATGCCAGCAAATTTGGAAAACTCAGCAGTGGCCACAAGACTGGAAAATTTCAGTTTTCATTCCAATCCCAAAGAAAGGTAATGCCAAAGAATGCTCAAAATACTGCACAATTGCACTCATCTCAAACACTAGTAATGCTCAAAATTTTCAAAGCCAGGCTTCAGCAGTACATGAACTATGAACTTCCAGGGTTCAAGCTGGTTTTAGAAAAAGGCAGAGGAACCAGAGATCAAATTGCCAATATCTGCTGGATCATCAAAAAAGCAAGAGAGTTCCAGAAAAACATCAATTTCTGCTTTGTTGACGATGTCAAAGCCTTTGGCTATGTGGATCACAATAAACTGTGGAAAATTCTGAAAGAGATGGAAATATCATACCACCTGATCTGCTTCTTGAGAAACCTATATGCAGGTTAGGAAGCAACAGAACTGGACATGGAACAACAGACTGGTTCCAAATAGGAAAAGGAGTATGCCAAGGCTGTCTATTGTCACCCTGCTTATTTAACTTATATGCAGAGAATATCATGAGAAATGTTGGGCTGGAAGAAGTGCAAGCTGGAATCAAGGTTGCTTGGAGAAATATCAATAACCTCAGATATGCAGATGACACCACCCTTATGGCAGAAAGTGAAGAGGAACTAAAAAGTCTCTTGATGAAAGTGAAAGTGGAGAGTGGAACAGTTGGCTTAAAGCTCAACATTCTGACAACAAAGATCATGACATCTGGTCCCATCACTCCATGGCAAATAGATGGGGAAACAGTGGAAACAGTGACAGGCTTTATTTTGGGGGGTCCAAAATCACTGCAGATGGTGATTGTAGCCATGAAATTAAAAGATGCTTACTCCTTGGGAGGAAAGTTATAACCAACCTAGATAGCATATTAAAAAGCAGAGACTTTACTTTGCCAGCAGAAGTCAGTCTGCTGCTAAGTTGCTACAGTCGTGTCCGACTTTATGTGACCCCATAGACGGCAGCCCACCAGGCTCCACCGTCCCTGGGATTCTCCAGGCAAGAACACTGGAGTGCGTTGCCATTTCCTTCTCCAATGCATGAAAGTGAAAAGTGAAGATGAAGTCATTCAGTCATGTCCAACTCTTAGTGATCCCATGAACTGCAGCCTATCAGGCTCCTCCGTCCTTGGGATTTTCCAGGGAGGAGTACTGGAGTGGGGTGCCATTGATTTCTCCAGAAGTCAGTCTAGTCAAGGCTATATTTTTTCCAGCGGTCATGCATGGATGTAAGAATTGGACTGTGAAGAAAGCTGAGTGCTGAAGAATTGATGCTTTTGAACTGTGGTGTTTGAGAAGAGTCTTGAGAGTTCCTAGACTGCAAGGAGATCCAACCAGTCCATTTTGAAGGAGATCAACCCTAGGATTTCTTTGGAAGGAATGATGCTAAAGCTCAAACACTGATACTTTGGCCACATCATGCGAAGAGTTGACTCATTGGAGAAGACTCTGATGCTAGGAGGGATTGGGGGCAGGAGGAGAAGGGGACAACTAAGATGAGATGACTGTATGGCATCACCAACTTGATGGACATGAGTTTGGGTAAGCTCTGGGAGTTGGTGATGGACAGGGAGGCTTGGCATGCTGCAGTCCATGGAGTCGCAAAAAGTCAGACACGACTAAGCGACTGAACTAACTGAACCGATGGTTGATTCATGTTGAGGTTTGACAGGAAACAGGAAAATTCTGTAAAGCAGTTATCCTTCAATAAAAAATTAATTATAAATATCATGAACTTGGCATCAGTAGCCACGTGGATGATTCTGAAATTTATTTGGGAAAGCCACAAGCTGATTTAGTGAGCCAGAGTGTAGAGGCTTACATCTATATGTAAATAGGTGAGTTTGTTCATTTCCTATGTTCACTCTTTTCCTGAAAGACACTAAGATAGCTACTTAGGGATGAAAATTCTATGAAAAGGTATTATTACAAAATGTTGTTAGGATTTGATTGTGAAGAAATTGAGTGATGTTCTTTTTTTTTTCCCTAAACTTTTGGAGGAACTAAAAATATGCTCTATGTGATTGAAGTCATGATTGTAGAGTGGTTAAGAACACAGGCACTGGAACCTTAGTGCCTGAGTTCAAGTCCTGTGCTATCTAGAGCAAGTATTTCAGCTCTCTCTCGCTCTCTCTCTCTCTCGCTCTCTCTCTCTCTCTCTCTCTGTAGTGTTCTGATTTTTAAAGTGGAGATGATAACAATAGTTTCTTCATGATATGGTTTGATGGTTAAATGAATTAGTATAAGTAAAGAGTATACAGTAGTACATGTGTGCCTTTTCCCCCTAATACTGTACTCTTCAAGACTATCTACGTACAACTTGTGTTGGAATTGTTGTCTCTGTTTTCATTTTGAATTTAATTTTGATTTTTCCACATCTTTAAAGATTCTGTTCCTTTGTAGGCAGAAACTATATTATTTCCATTATTTCAGTCTCTGATATATTTTAAAATTACTCATCAATTATTAAATACCTCAATTTTCTATAAGATTGAAAAAAAGAAAAGAAAAAGAATGTTTTGGTTTCTAAACTCTGTTACTGAGAGGGAGAATCTTTTTAAGGGTTATGGTTATAGAGGACGAATGCAGTAAGAAAACCCACCAGTCCCAAGAGCTGAAGGAAATCTCTACAGAAGTATTAGAGAGAAGGCCTTTCATTTTTCCTATAGAGTGTCAGAGAACAGAACTCCCAAGCAGTACGTTAAGGGTATGTTGAGTTTTACTATTATTTGGAAGATTCAATATTTGGTTGATTTAAATGGTGGGGCCAAACGTAATCTTTGATTTCACCATCAGGTCCTCATTTCAAATATATCCACTGATTATTCAAGATACATCATTCCTAATATATAGAAAAGAATTAAATGAACTCCTTAAGTTCAGTTATTTTATCTTCAATGATTTCCTGAAACATCAACAGTGAAAAAAGTAAAAATGATAAAGTGAAAACAAAATAATGGGAATGACTGAAGGGAGGCAAAAATACAAACAAAAAAGATAAAGGATGTATCATAGGAAGAAAGAAAATAAGAAAAGAAGCTAAAATTCATGTTAGTAAAGTAACATTTGACATTTTAAAATTGAAGTGCTAGGTAAGTTTGAAAAGTTTGCATGTATTATAATAAACTACCTTCCAATCTGTCTCTTATACACATCTCCAGACATCTTGGAATGTGAAGTCAAGTGGGCCTTAGAAAGCAT
>SJYC01056328.1:0-14508 GCA_006408675.1 Madoqua kirkii | reverse complement strand
TATTATATTTTTTGTATGAGTGGGAGGTCTAGAAGGAAACACTGCAAAATATATTCTTGTTTAGCTTCAGATATATATATATATATGTATATAATTATGCATATGACATTTTAGAAATAAAGAATAGAAAAATCTTGGGCAAATCGTTGCTCTATTGTTCCGCTTGAGATTATGTTAAAAATATTTCAATTGTGATTCTGCCATCAGTTGTCAATTGAAAGCTTCACAAATATTTATTTTCTTACAGTTAATGTATTTCTACTACTTTTGCAAACAATAATTCACTTAATTTCAAAGATTAGGTGAATTAATATACAAGATCTTTGTCTTATACTGAGCATACCATGCTGTTAACTATAGTGAATTCAAGTCATTGTATTTTTGGTTAAATTTCCAATTTTAATTTCCTTAACTCCATGGTATAACAGCTTAAAACTTGATATTAAAATTTTTGCATCAGTATTTTACTCCTGGAGGTTTAGCTGAAGGATAGTCTTTCAGAATTTACCCAATATAGACTTGGGATGGTTCATATGAGAAATCTGTATCCAGGTCAGGAAGCAATAGTTAGGACTGGACATGGAACAACAGACTGGTTCCAGATTGGTAAAGCAGTACGTCAAGGCTTTATATGGTCATCCTGCTTATGTAACTTATGTGCAGAGTACATCATGAGAAATGCTGGGCTGATTGAAACACAAGCTGGAATTAAGATTACTGAGAGAAATATCAGTAACCTCAGATATGCAGATGACACCACCCTTACAGCATAAAATGAAGAACAACTAAAGAGTCTCTTGATAAAAGGAAAGAGGAGACTGAAGAAGATGGCTTAAAACTCAACATTCAGAAAACTAAGACCGTGGCTTTTGGTCCCATCACTTCACGGCAAATAGATGGGGAAACAATGGAAACAGTGAGAGACTTTACTTTTTTGGGCTTTAAAATCACTGTAGATGGTGAATGCAGTGAATGCAGCCATGAAATGAAAAGACACTTGCTCCTTGAAAGAAAAGTTATGACCAACCTAGACAGCATATTAAAAAGCAGACTTGACTTTGCCAACAAATCTCCATCTAGTCAAAACTTTGGTTTTTCCAGTGGTCATGTATAGATGTGAGAGTTGGACTATAAAGAAAGCTGAGCACTGAAGAACTGATGCTTTTGAACTGTGGTGTTGGAGAAGACTCTTGAGAGTCTTGAGAGTCCCTTTTACTGCAAGGAGATATAACCAGTCCATCCTAAAAGAAATCAGTCCTGAATATTCATTGGAAGGATTGATGCTGAAGCTGAAACTCCAATACTTTGGACACCTGATGTGAAGAACTGACTTATTTGAAAAGACCCTGATGCTAGGAAAGATTGAAGGTGGGATGAGAAGGGGACGACAGAGGATGAGATGGTTGGATGGCATCACTAACTTGATGGACATGAGTTTGAGTAAACTCCGAGAGTTAGTAATGGACATGGAGGCCTGTTGTGCTGCAGTCCATGGGATCACAAAGAGTTAGAGATGACTGAGCAACTGAATTAAATATGATACAAATTTTCTAACTGAATTTTAAGTGAACATAAACGTTCTCTATCCGTATTTTTTTCTGGACTGCTTCATTTCCCACCATCTATTAACAATTTTTTTCCCTAATAACAGCCTTAAGGACCAAGTATAAGAAGAATCATTTTGAAAACAAAAAGTATAGTTTCTGGGTGCCTTGAATTACCAACCTAAACCTTGAATAGTATTTCTGTGCTATGATTTTAGGAAACACGGGGATACAAATTTTAAAATAAAGCACTTCCAGTTGGTAGAAACCTGTTGATACTTTTTGAAGAGTAAAGCTATTTAAAAAGGAAGCCAATAAGTGCCTTTGAAAAAAGTGAAAAATAGAGTGCTTAGTGGCCTCATGTAGATAAAAGGGCCTTCCGTCTGTTCCCAGAAATCCAAGAGCTGTAGTCAAAAAGCAGCAATTTAAGTTCATTCACATTGGCTGAAAAGATAAAAAATTGCAGTGTATCTATCAAGCTAAAGAGCTCCTCCTGGCAGGCAGGTCTCAGAGAAGAGCAGTGACTATGTATTGACACATTAAGTCTTGACATTCTTAAACCCTCTTAGCTCATGCAAACCACACATAGTAGGGCTTGAATCAAAGGGTTCGACTGCCTGAAAACAGGATAGCAGCAGGTTGAATGTGAACTATAGTTTCCAAGTTCTAAGCACAGTTGTTCTGCTCTTTGTCCCCCCGTAGAAAGAGAAAAGAAATTTTGAAAGTATTGCTTAGAAGAGACCATAAAATGATGGAGATTGTGTTTTTTTTCCCTCAGAGCAATGGACCCAGAAGCAATGCTCCCTAATTTAAAACCACAGTGCCCAGAAACATCAGTGTGAGCCAGAGCAATGCAGAGAGCAAGCCACAGAGGTCTCTTAGGTCCTGAAGTCAGGGCAACCTCCAGGGGAATATAAGGATTCAGGCAGAATCTTTCAGATTTAATGAACATCTGGTGCTTGTAGTCATATTGGTGAAAAAACAAGGAGAAATAAACCCATCAGATCTCTGAAATTGCTAACATCATACCAGCTTTGGGGGACTTTCAGAGTCTGAATGTTGTAACGTTTGAGAAGAGTAGGTTTTGGAATTTGACAGGTCAGCTGTGATGCTCCAGCTACTTGCACTTTAATCGTTGTGAGAACTTGAGGAAATGACTTAATCCCTGAGTCATAGATGCTTGCTAAGTTGCTTCAGTCATGTCCACTCTGCAACCGCATGGACTGTGGCCCACCAGACTCCTTTGTCCATGGGATTATCCAGGCTAGAATACTGGGGTTGGTTGCCACACCCTCTTCCAGGGGATCTTCCTGACCCAGGGATTGAACCCACATCTTATGTCTCCTAAATTGGCAGGCAGGTTCTTTACCACTAGTATCACCTGGATATATCATCTGTCAAATGGGAATAGTAATAGTACTTAACTTATAGGATTGTTTGATTGATTGTTTCATTGATTAAATGACATCATGTACGTTGTGTTAACCTTATAGTAAATCTTTGCCTATTTTAAGGGCTCCATAAATCATATATTAGCATATGGTTTTGGATATCATAACATGGGTGTGTTATATATTCAAATCTAAGAGTTAAGATAAAAAAGAGACTCATTTCTCTGACTAGGCAGAGAAAGTTGCTTACCATATTGGAAATTGGCAACTACAAAGAGAAAGAACTCAGAAAAAATAAATGTAAACTCTTCAGCTAAAACGGGTTTTATAATTAACAAGTGAGATTAGGGGAAGGCTGACTGAGCCTAAGAAGACCCCATAGAACCTTCTGCATCCTGACTTCAGTGAAGCTCACACCTACATTAACGCTGAATTTCAGTGGCTTTCCTTACATGATCAGAGTTTTTATCCTCTCATTTATTTTATAGTTTGTGGTGTCCTTTCTCTCCTGTATGTGCATTTCTAGTGTAGGCCATGTGCATTACTCTGAAGAGGGACAGTATGTAAATTCTGTGCAAGTTAGTGAATACTTTATAAATACTCTAGAATAAAAGCAATGATGACTTGGAAGGGGAAACAAAGGACACTCTAGAATCTAGAAGGAATCAACATCAAAAATGACCAGGAAAGGAGTCATGGCAGAAAAAGGAATGATTTACATATCCCTAAAATAGTTTTGTGATGCTAGAGGAAATTGAAACTCAGTAATTTGAACACATAGTACTATCTAGAGTATCTACCTGTTCAAGTGAGCCATAGAGTATACTTCATCATTTCAGTTCATTTAAATTGTCTTCTCTTTGCCAAGTTTTGTATTGAATTATATCATTCTGATATTGGAAAACCTTAATTTAAATGCAGGAACTTGGGTGGGCCCAACAAGCTATTCAGTTAGTGTGCTTTACACATAAGTACCCAAAGGAAGGCCAGCCCGCTCAGGGAACTGCCAGGTGGTTATACATATGCAAGTAATATAAAGTATACTTACACAAACCTGCTGGGTTTCATCAAATAATTTTCCCTCAAATGGTTTTGACTGCATTTGGCAATTTATAGCTCATAAATTTGGCATCCTAGAAGTACCTTTCACATGTCATTTAGAGATCAAAGTATTCAGGCCTCGGAGTTAAGTTTTTAGTTATATACCTTCAGCTTGATGATCGCTGTCCCTAAATTCAGTGTACAATTATCTGTTTCAGAGTAGGTTTGGCCTATTTGTATTTTTTACCCCTGAAAATAAAGCACAGATAATAATTTCTCCTTACTTTATAAAGTCTTTAAATTAGTGAAGCATGAACAACAAATAATTATTATCATTTATTTTATACAGTTATCATACAAACTTGCAATTAAATAAGGAATTCTTACTGGCTTTCTAGACACTGTGGCATTTGCCAGGTTCCATTTCACAAAACCAGATTGGAAAAAAAAAATCTCATTATACTGAAAAAATTAAGTCAGGGAAGAGAGTCTTCTGTATTACTCTTTTTATAGTTTTATCTTTGGCCCTGCTCTCAATTTGAGACTATTAAAGCTTTCAACAACAAAAATTTATTTCACAAATATAGGCTTTATTTGTACAAACTAGGTTCATACTGAAAAATTTATGTCAAATATTTTCAGCCTATAAGGAATATCCTTAAATATAAAAATTCCTCTGGGCACTCCTAGTTCACTGGTGCAGCATCTAAAGTGATGCTGCACAGAGGTGCATAATGAATGTCTTTTGATGATGCACTGACATTTCTAAGAAATGCCTTTGCCTCAAATCAATCCACTCCAACCAGCAAATGATTTGACATTCAAAGCTTCAGGAAACACTATATGAATATATTTTTCCCCATTGTACAATAAAGATTCAATCATAGAGCTGTCATAGGAAATTGAGATTCTGCCTTATGTTTTCAAATTAATCTGCCAGCCTCATTTATTTATCTTACTTGTAAAATAACTTTTACAAGTAGAAAAGCCTTTAGATGTGTTCGTAATTCTAATAAGATCTGTATGGTCTTTTATACTGTTACAGTTAAAATACTATCAGTATCATCATAGTCAATGGATCAAGTCAATGATCTAAGCAAATATAGTTTTCTACAAAAAAAATGCCTAACCCATGTTAATGATTAATTATCACCAATTCCTTAAATCGTTAAACCAAACTCTTGAGCATTATGAAAAACCTATGTTTTTATTTTTTAATTTACTGTAAAGAAACTCAACTCTGTAAGAGCATGATGCAGAATTGGCAGTTGCAGGTCAAATGTAATGATAACTTTTGTGTACATATTAGCCCCACTTCTCTCATATCTATCTGAAGCACAGTTAATGACTAACAGATGCTTCCCATTCTCAAAAGTGCTTGAGTGTACTGCTCCATCTCATTATCTCCAGATTCTTGTGATTGAAACTTAAGCCCTCTGGTCATAATTTAATTAAGTCTATATTTTAAGGTTGTATGCTCCAAATGTTTAATTTCTTAAACACTACAGATGTGGAGTGATGCTGTGTTAGTGGATTGCTTACACCATGTTAGACCTTGTTCTAAGCACCTTTAATAATTTATATCACTTGTAGTAATGCTGCAGATACAATGCTCTTAATATATCCATTTTATAAATATGGAGGTTAAGTATAAAGAAATTAAGTGATTGGTTTAAATTACATAGCAGAGCTAGGATTTGAACCAAGTAGTCTGACTGTAGTGTTAATTTACAGATTGATAAGGTCAGAGCATTCATGTAGTAAATTCCCTCATTGTGAATGCTGAGCAAGGAAGTAACAGCACCATAATTTTATTTCTAAGTGACATCTGTAACATATAACTTATTAAAATAAAACTTGCATTTAGTGTATATTTATTTTCTAAAGTATCTGCCAGCTGTTGTGCTATTAGATTTGAAAGACTGTATTTATATATTGAAATTTTAGCCTATTTCTATATTCATTTTTTACACTTATATAATTTACTTAGTTTCAGCCAGTAAAAATGTGTGAAAGATAGCATTCAGAAGTATCAATTTATTTTAAACTACTCATATGCTTAGTAAGAATACAAATTCATTTTTATTGATCTAAGCTTGTCATAGTGTAGAAAAATATCTCTTAGTTCATCTTATATTTGTTTTCTTTCCCTTACAAAAGAATAAGTATGTATAAAAGATAAATGTTTGAGTATATTGAACTTTAAGAACAATTTAGCCTGCGCTGTGGGCCTGGGTAGGAAGGGATTCACCTAAACAAATAAGGTATTTAAAAATTGTGCTTTCAATAAAAATTAAGTTTATAACAAAATGAGAAGTAGTATAATAAAGAATGTAAGGTTGCGGCAAATACTTCTATCTCAAGAAAGGTAACAACTTGCTATGACTTGACGTATACCTACTAAGTACATTTCTTTTAGGGAAAAATTCATGTGGTAGATTCTAAAATCTGCCCCATGTATTTTTTTTTACTCATACATGGTAGCTGTAAACTAATATGACAGTATAAGTTAAAATGAATCAAGTACATCAGTTGTATAAAATGTATGAAGTTTGACCTAATTATGCAATCATACCTAAGACACTGATTTTGCTGAAGATTTCTTTTTACAATACAAAATTTTCATTGTATTTGGGAATTTGAAAGTTCTGGTGGAAAAAAAAAGTGATATTTCCTTTTCTTGATCTCATAGGTAATAGGTTTTTAAAGAAAGCTACATTATTTGTGGGACAAAGGAAATAATTCATCCTTATTTAAAGCTGAATATATCATTAATTTCATTCAGTTTAATTTTTGTGAAGTTCATTTTAAATAGGGTAAGTGAAACAAAACTATCAGGGCTGAGATTTATATTTTTGTAAAAAGGTATAACATTTTCCTGTGTGTGTGTGTTAGTCACTCAACTGTGTCCGACTCTTTGTGAAGCCATGGACTGTAGCCTGCCAGGCTCCTCTGTCCATGGAATTCTCCAGGCAAGAATATTGGAGTGGCAAGCCATTTCCTTCTCCAGGGGATCTTACTAACCCAGGGATCAAACCTGGGTCTCCTGCTTGGCAGACTGACTCTTTACCATCTGAGCCACCAGGGAAGCCCCATTTTTTCCTTAAGATAATTTTAAACAAATGAATTTCTAATAATCTATAATATAAATTTATCAAGTAACTTATTAAATACTTTATTATATATGTTGAAAGTGAACGTCACTCAGTTGTGTCTGACTCTTTGAGACTCCATGGACTATACAGTCCATGGAATACTCCAGGCCAGAATACTGTAGTGGGTGGCCAACCTCATCTCCAGGGGATATTCCCAACCCAGGAATAGAACCCAGGCCTCCTGCATGCAGGCAGATTCTTAACCAGTTGAGCCACCAGGGAAACCCATTTTATGTTATCACAAACTTATTTCTTTGAAAATTTTCCTAAAATTTTGGGTTTTGTTAGATCAAGTGGCTCAATTCATGCAGATACTGCTCTCCTGGAAGATAGAATTTAGTGTAAATTTATAAATGTATAATGAGTCCAGAAGTGGTAGTAAGGATGTCAGGGAGATATCCATCATGATGAGGAGTTAATATCTGTATCTGCATAACATTCTAATTGATGGCTCTGTCTGATGTTTGAAAAGCGTTAAATTGCTGATGTACAGGTGATGGAATGCCTATTGTCAGGCTAGAAATGAAAACTCTTCCTCATCACTGCAATTGGTTTGTAAATGATTTGTAGAGAAGTGACTTTGAATGTTTGTATTAGAGGTCAGAATTAGAGATCTCTCATTTCTGTAGTAACTTGTGTGTGCCAAAATCTCCCTTGAGCATAAACCACAGTCTACAATTCAGTATTTTTAAAGAAAACTATTAGACACACTCTGATTCATTAAAATGGGAGGAAAAAAATCTAGAAAAATATATTGAAACAGTGTCTAAATAAATCAATTATGTATAAACTGAACTGTAAAGAAGTAAATAATCATATGTCAAGATAAGTCAAATAAGAAAAAAAATGGATAACTGCTAGAATTTGTAGTATTTTGCAGTGTACATTAAAAAATGGATTGTGGAGTTTTTAACACCACAGTTTATTAATCACTAACATTAATCTTACAGTTTTATAAAACCTCAAATCACCTGAAATGTGTCCCCAAATACCACTTTTCTCAGCCAAAAGAATGATTCAGCATCGGACATCAGCTTCCTCTTCTGTAATATGAAATAGGTTAGAATCATGGATTTTAAAGATACTTTATTTCTACTGCCTTTAGATTTTTCCTGTTCTCTAGTAATATCTTATGCTAGTTTTTTTTTGTTTTTAAACCAACTATAACCATCTCCTAACCTGGCAATAATTATCACTAACTCCATAATCACTCCATTTCTCTGCTTGTCTTGATGTGACCGAAGAATTCAAATAATGCATTTTTTTTGTTGAATCATTGTGGAAACCAGGTCAAGCAGAAAAAGGGGAGAGGGAAGGAGGCAGAACAGAAGAAAGAGGGGAAAAAAAGTCACTCCTGAGGCTGTTCTAATACATAATATCAATTAAGCTCCTGTGTAACAGCTGGTATGTCATGTGGCACTTAAAAAAAAAAGACCCTAGTCTACATAGGGACCAACTGTAAAACAACAAGTATCGTATTGTGTGTCGAGTGTATGTGCATGAGCATAGTGTACAACCTCCTCCCTTTTCCACAATGTCGTGAAGAATTATATCTTGTCTTCTATATTATCTAACTCATTTTATTTCTTTCAACAATGTTTGACTGTCCTCTCTCCTCTAAGAAATGGCCCTTGAAACCCATATAGCCTATATGACACAAACCAGTGCTTTAGGGTCACTAACTCAGTTAATTCTAGTGACAGTACTATGAGGTTTATGTTACCATCATGCCCGTTTCACAAATGAAGACCCTGAGTTGCAGAGACGGTAAGCCTTTTGCCCATGATTACCCTTTCTTAGCTTTTTCTCCATCTCAGGCTTGTGCTCCATCCTCTGTCACAGCATACCAGTCTAGGTTTATCAAGTGGTCCATGTACCATGCACTCGTATTTATCTGTATGTTTATATCTTTTACCCCTGCCTAGCTGCTCTCCTCTCACACCCCTTGTCCTCCCTAGTTTAACTTCTCCCTTCTCTCCAATAGTACTCCTCTCTTCTCTCCAGTTAGAAATAACTTGAACAGAGAATCATTTCCTACATTTCCTGCTAGAATCCATCACCACTGAGTCTCCCTTGCATTTTTGTATTTGTTATGTGACTGACTTGTTTGTTCAAATGTCTGTTGTTCTTTTTGCATCATTTCCTACTTGAGGAATAGGGAATCATCTTTGTTCATCTTTGTTTTCACTGCGTATTCCAGTACCTGACATATATTAGATACTCATCTTTATTGAGTCAGCTCTGGACAAGACTAAATCCTAGATGACATATATTAGATACTCGTCTTTATTGAATCAGCTCTGGACAAGACTAAATCCTAAATGATATGGCAGCAGATGAGAAATCTAATCGAAGTTAAAATTTTTATATTGTAAAATTAATATTTAATGGTACTTGAACTATCTTAAACATTCAGGACATTTTAATGTATATGGACATCTGCCAGCCAGGATTGAAATTGTATATATCCATAATTCTGTACATAATGCCACTCTTTCATGAAGTCTTTGTACGCTTTTCATTAGAGTTCACTTGTTCACAACTGGCCCTAAGGCATTTAAGAAATCAGTTGTTGGCTGTGCTCTGTTTTCACCCACCACAGTAGTGCACATAGAAAAAATCATAAAACATAGTGAGAGACCTTAGAATCCAGCTGGGATGACAAATCTAATGCACAGAAAATTTAAGTATAAATACTCTTAATCTGCAACCACAATACACCAGTGTGTTACTGAATACAGACTGAAGACCACTTGTAGTTAATTAGCCCAGTTATCCTAATACCACTCTGCAGGATACAGCAAACTATCATCCAGAACAGTGTAGGGGAGAAAAGCCTCCACTGCCACTCTGTAACAAGGTTATGAAACTAAACCCTTCTATCCTGGCAAAAGGCTTCCTTGTTTGGATAGATGCCATCCCAGACTTTATTTAAAGTTCAGTGAGCCAGGCCAATTCATGTCACTAATCCCAGGGAACATGTTAGCTTTCTATGTCAAGGTTTACCAATCATTTTGATAACTCATGAGTAGGCAAAACACCATATTTTGCTTCTTGAATTTCTATAGAGGTGCTACTTCATTTTACTGTTCTCATTCTTACCCTGAATTAACATTTTTAAAATGAGCTCTGGTAATGTAACTGATCCCAGGGTCTCATCGCCACTCCCATATCATCTTGTAACTTAAAAAGTCACAACATTATTGCTTCTGTTCTCAGTTTTTCTTAAAAGTTACCTTGAAAAACATGTTTAAACTTTTTCTCCATTACATACATTATCTTTCATTCAGTTGTACATTTGAATTTTATTCTCCTGAGCTTCAGAGGAATTGTGTGTATTATGTTTTCTCATAGTTTTGCATCGAGTGCCTTCTATTTTTATTTATTGTCTTTCTCCTATAGTAAACATCAACAGCACAGGATAAGATTATTATTGAATGATTTTCTTTAGAGAGGCTTCACCAGTGGCTCAGTAGTAAAGAATCTGACTGCCAGTTCATGAGATGCAAGAGATGAGGGTTTGATTGCTGGGTTGGGAAGATCCCCTGAAAGAGGAAATGACAATTCACTCCAATATTTTTGCCTGGAAAATCCCATGGACAGAGAAGCCTGAAGGGCTATAGTCCATGGGGTCCCAAAGAGTTGAACATGACTGAGCATGCATGCATGCACTTATGCATATTACAGGAATGAGGTATTTCCCTTACTCGTAATCATTACAATTTTCTAAACAGCTAATTTGGATTGGAAAGATTGCCCCAGAGGAAGGCATGACAACTCAATCCAGTATTCTTTCCTGGAGAATCCCATGGACAGAGGAGACTGGCAAGCTGTAGTCCATAAGGATCTCAAAGAGTCGGACATACTGAAGTGACTTAGAATGTGATATAGAGTACTTATTTTCACCTTGGAGGTTGTCTTTGTTGGTTTATTTTCAGAAAATATACTTTTCTTATTTTCACAGGTAAAAAGATGGCGTATCAGAAGGTCAATGCAGATCAAAGAGCTCCAGGACATTCACAGTACTTAGACAATGATGACCTCCAAGCCACTGCACTTGATTTAGAGTGGGACATGGAAAAGGAACTGGAGGAGCCTGGTTTTGACCAGTTCCAGCTAAATAGTGCTGAGAATCAGAACCTGGAAAGTTCAGAGACTGCAGACCTCAATCTTGATCCCATTCAACCAGCAACTTCACCCAAAGGAAGGTTTCAGCGACTTCAAGAAGAATCTGACTATGTGACCCATTATACAAGACCTGCACCAAAGAGCAACCCCTGCAACTTTTGCCGCCTTTTAAAAATATTTTGCACGGCAGCACTTTTATTTATTTCTGGAATATTGATAGGCTATTACTTACATAAAAATTGCCCTTCAAATGCTATATCTTCAGGAACCCTTGATCTTCAGTTATACCAGGAGATTCTCAAGACAATCCAAGCAGAAGATATTAAGAAGTCTTTCAGGTAGGTGTGCAAAACGGATATTGGTGGGATGCATCTCCTGGGAAAGATGTCTTATAGGGAATATTCTACTGGTGATGTTTCCATGGTTTAAAGTTAGTCTGGCAAGCTGAGAGACATAACTTACCAACAACCCCTTCACAGAGGGGGATGCATGGTTTCAGATTTATGATATTATAATACAAATTTATGATGCTGCTTTGATAATCAATGATAAGAACCATAACCACTGTAGAGACTAAAAGACTTGAACCACTATATTTTCTCCCTCTTGGGAAATTCCAGGTAGGGCAAATTGGTATGCAAAGATTGCTAGATGTACATGTAATAAAAACTAGTGCATTAGCCATATGATTGAAATTTTTAATGACATCAGAGTAAAATAAATGTGCTTTATGGACTGAAATAACTGTCAAGAGCGAAGCAAGCACTGGTAGTATTTGGTTCCTGCATCACTGAGCTTCCCAATGAGTACTTTGATTGAAACACATTGGCTTCCACATATCAGGCAGTTGTAAAAGGTTATCTCTCTTTTAAGGTAAGTCTGCCTATGACCTCTTTAGCCAGAATGTGTTACTTATAAGTTAAATGATAAAATATTTTTATCAGGCTTTAATTCTGAGTTCTTGGGAAAAGCTCCAGTCAAATCATATAATGAATGGGTAAGTTAAATTTTATTGCTTATCCTATCATTAACATATCTGTTGAATTGTAAAGGGTTTCCTAGTTGACACATTTAGAGAGGTGAGGAACTGGAAGGGAAGATTAATTATTAACATTCACTTGAGTCTTCCATACTTGGTAATAAAGACTAATCCTAAGTGAAATATATTTGTTGTGTGTAGGTAGTTGAGAGAAAGGGATATTAGGTCATAAGGATATTCCTTTTGGGTTACACCAACTTGTTACCATCGATATGTTAGCACACATGCATTTCTAGGAATCTTCTAGGGAGCATGCCCACTGCAGATGCATCATTTAATCTATTTATGGACATATCGCACTGATGTTGGTGAAATACAATTCTGTCTGAACATCACACGACTCATGGTCATTTGTTTGCTATGTCCTTCTATGTCTCTGTCAAATGAAGAAACTAACAATTTCCATGTTATTTCTCAATGTCAATTATTTATAGTGAATTGAGTGAAAGATACAACGTTGTCTTATAATGAGTGATTTTATCAATTAGGATCCAACCACAGCAGAAAACTCCATGAATATTTAAAAGAGAGGGCATTTAAAATAGGGAAATAATTTCAACAGAGCTGAAAAACTGAGAAGCCAATTTGGGGACATTGAGACAGCCAACAGATGAACAGCAGAATGGAGTCGTGACTAAACCTAGGCTGGAGAAAGAGTGAGTTGGAGAAACTCAGTGGAAGCTGGAACTTTCTGCATACACAAATGGGTTGGTGGGGGATATAACCTCAGCCAGAGGCACCCTGAAAGCAGTGTAAGAAGTACCACGGCTTCTGTCTTCCTTCTGCCCTCCTCCCAGTTATCTGTTGGTTGGCTGAACTCAGCAGGAAGGCTGTTGATTTAGTTCAGTTCAGCCACTAAGTAGTGTCCAGCTCTTTGTGACCCCAAGGACTGCAGCATGCCAGGCTTCCTTGTCCATCACCAACTTCCCAGAGCTTGCTCAAACTCATGTCCTTCAAGTTGGTGATGCCATCCAACCATCTCATCCCCAGTTCCTGCCTTCAGTCTTTCCTAGCATCAGGATCTTTTCCAGTGAGTCAGTCTTTCTCATCACGTAGCCAAAGATTTGGAGCCCACAAAAATAAAGTCTGTCACTATTTCCACTGTTTCCACTTTTATTTGCTTTGAAGTGATAGGACCAGATGCCATGATCTGTTTTCTGAATGTTGAGTTTTAAGCCAACTTTTTCACTCTCCTCTTTCACTTTTGTCAAGAGGCTCTTTAGTTTCTTTCCAGATTCTAATTATGGCTAATATTGTATCTTTTTTAATGAAAGGAAATTATTATTTTTCCTTCTTATAAGTGAAATATATACAGAAAATTAGAAAAATATAAAGTATACACCCATAATCTTACTACTTTACTGCCATAATTTTATTCTTTCTATCTTATCCTATCAAGCAGCAAAATTGCATTATACCATGTATATTTTTTGACTTCTGCTTTTGAATTTTTTCCACTTACAGTATAGTGAGAATTATTTTCAAACCAATAAACACAGAATTGAATTATTACATTAAAATGTTGCTGGTATTCCCTTATGTAGAGGATATGAATTTATAGTGCCTGTTCTTTACAAATATACGTTTAGCTTGTACTACATTTTCATACATAAGTGTGTGTATTTAATTATTTCCTTCTGATAAATTCCTGGAAGTGATCACAGATTCAGAAAGTTTAAATTTGTTTAGTTGTTTGCTTTGTGTTACCAAATTGCCTTTAGGACTGCCAACCTTCTAGGTCTAAGTTATTTTTTGTTTCTATAGGGCAAAAATAGTGTTGACAGACTTTTATATCTTAATTGACCACTTGTATTCTTTTTTGCATGTATGAACTACTTTTTTAATTTAAAGCCTATATTTACTGAATGTTGTAGTAGTGAAATAGTCTATTACTTCATATATGGTGTCCTATGTTTCTGAATTTCATTTAGTTGATGTATTTTATTTGTTAACAAATAAAAATAAAATGAACAATAAGAAAAATTCCTAGATTTTTAAAATATTTGCATTATTTGGACAGAGGCAATATTTTTCATTATTCTCTGGCTTATTACAAGTAATTAGTCAGGAGTTAAGTTATACTGTGAAATGATCTTTACAAACATTAAATAAAATGCCATATTTTCTTAGGTGCTGCTTAACTCTTTAGAAGTTTAGGACATGTATAAATTATCATCAGTTATTTCTCCTCTGATCCCACAGCTCCTGCC
>SJYC01056327.1:0-19388 GCA_006408675.1 Madoqua kirkii | reverse complement strand
GTATTTGGACAGAGGCAATATTTTTCATTATTCTCTGGCTTATTACAAGTAATTAGTCAGGAGTTAAGTTATACTGTGAAATGATCTTTACAAACATTAAATAAAATGCCATATTTTCTTAGGTGCTGCTTAACTCTTTAGAAGTTTAGGACATGTATAAATTATCATCAGTTATTTCTCCTCTGATCCCACAGCTCCTGCCGAGCACACACACTCTCTCTTTCTTTATATATATATATGTATGTATGTGTGTGTATCTATATGCATTTACTGTTATACTTTTAAAATGCCAGGTTTGATGATGATGCTATCAGCAGCTATTCTCTGGTCTTGAGCTGTGCTTTCCAGACATCTTCCTGCTCTTCCTCTGTCTTGAATTACACTTTAGCCTGTCTTGTGTATGTGTGTGTGTGTGTGTGTGTGTGTGTTCCTATCCAATTTTAGTATTAGAGGGAATGAGAGCAGGAAGGTTGGGAAACATGAAGAAGGCAGTAAAGCAAATGGCATTTGAATTGGAGAAAAACATGTAAATGTATTTAACCAGTGCACATAATTCAATTTATGCAAATGACAACAGAATGAATTTAACAGTAATAGAGTGATGGTTCCTAAAGAAAGTAATTAGCTATCCTGTCACTGATCTCTCCAGATAGCAAATGCATATTGTCTCAAATTTAATCACAAAAGGAATACAAAGGATAAGATCTGTTTAATTATCCATAATGTTTTATTACTCTGGACTTTAGATAAAGCAACTGCTTTACTCAGTTTCTCAGTGTTATGTAGAGTGACATTAATTCCCTTAACTGACTGGCTCAACTCACAGATGGAAGCTCATGCCTTTCACAATCCTTAGGCCTTTGGCAGGAGCAAGAGCAGCACCCACCAAGAGGATGAAGGAAGATTATTGACAGAGGGCCTTTGAAGCAAAGGGCACCTTCTCGATCCTAGGCAACTTTTGAGGGTGTTCATGTGCCTCAGTGAAAGCTGAGTACTAACCACTGGACTTCCAGGAAATCCCTATAATCCCCTTTTGTGATCTCCTACCAGTTGAGTTCTTTCTCTCTTTCCCTGCAACAATCAGTACTTTATTTTCTCGTTTTCTGTTGGCATAAACCACCTTCTATCTTGCAGGAGAGAAAGAACTGTGAGTCTGGCCCAGTCCTTGGGTCATAGTACATGGCCACTCAGTAAATCTTTATTGCAGAGACAATGTACTCAAAATATAGACCTTCTTATAAAGCCTTCACTTCTATGTGTATGATCATTTTTTAAAAGAAAATAACATATACTTTGGCTCATGTATATTACTGAAATTCAAAATTATGTATATATGTGTATATATATATATATATATATATATATATAAAGCCTTTGACTTTAATGCATATACATTCTTATAGAATATGCTAAAAAGATGATTTTAAGGGTAGCAGTTTTTCTTTTCTCTATTGAAAACACATGCTGTGTATCTGCTGTATTCCAAGCAGTCTGCCAATCACTCGACAGTTTTTAGTGTCCATTCTATAAAGAAGAGATGAAAGTACACATTGCACAGAAAGATATTTCAATGATCACAGGTTTGGTGGAGGTGCAAAGTAGATTCCCTCACATATCTTTTCATGCTCTGCCAGTTAAGGAATGGGTTGTCTCAGGCGAAAGCCAGTTCAGCTAGAAGTCATGCTTTCTCCCTTTTTAATGGTGAAGTAGAATCAAAGGATTCTCCCTCTACCCTCTCTCCTTCTCTCAATCCCATCCCTTATCTCTTGCCCTCTTCCTGCTCCCTACACACTCCATACTCAATTATTTTATATTTGAAGTTACATACTATAATTAGATTACTTTCCTAGTAAGCAAATGTTCTTTATCTTTTTCACTAAATCTGTCTCTGCTGTGAAACACTAGGAATGAGTTAGATTGCTAAGGATCAAGATAAAGGAACTCTTAGTTTTTCAAATTTGATTTTTTTCTTAACAGGAGGAATGTATTTTACATAAAGATAGGGCTCTTTTTCAGTATGGTCAGTGAAATATTTTTGTCATATATATCAAGATCATCTGTGCTTCCTGGCTGCCTATCCTGAAAACTGCTCAACCTTAAGGCTTATCACATTTTTTTCTTATATCTTTCCTACATTGACTATAATAGGCTTTTTCATCCATTCACTTCTTGATCTTATTCATTCCAAAAAAAGGAACAAGATCAGTCAGATATAGTACAAGGGAAAAATAAACCTTTTCCTCTGAGGATAAAGTATGTCAGTTTCCTGTGGATTCACTTGACTTCCTGACACTCTTGCAATAGAAAAGTTGGTAATGATCACATTCAATGGAGTGAAATATGGTTAAACACGGAAAGGTTGGGAACTGATTACACATTTCCCTCTTTCATGTCCCTTTTTAATGTCAATAAAACAAGATTCAAATAACCTACATGGATGGCCCCTTGAGACTTGCAATTTGAAAATCTTAGTCCATGCTTTAGAAATTAAGCAATATTATTTGACAATTGCAGCTAAAAACATTAATCCCATAATCTCATCAGGGTAATTTATAGGAGAAATTAAAAGTAGGTGATTTAAAAGAGGTGATTTTTGTCAACTGGTTCCAAATTGGGAAAAGAGTACATCAAGGCTGTATATTGTCACCCTGCTTATTTAACTTATATGCAGAGTACATAATGCAAAATGCTGGGCTGGATGAAGCAAAGCTGGAATCTAGATTGCCAGGAGAAATATCAATAACCGCTGATAAACAGATGATACCACTCTATGGCAGAAGAACTAAGAGCTTCTTGATGAAAGTAAAAAAGGAGAGTGAAAAAGTTGGCTTAAAACTCAACATTCAGAAAACTACGTTCATGAACTTATGCTCCCATCATTTAATGGCAAATAGATGAGGAAACAATGGAAACAGTGACCTATTATTGGGGGCTCCAAAATCACTGAAGATGGTGACTGCCACCATGAAATTAAAAATGCTTACTCCTTGGAAGGAAAGATATGACAAGCAAAGGTCCGTCTAGTCAAGGCTATGGTTTTTCCAGTGGTCATGTATGGATGTGAGAGTTGGAATATAAAGAAGGCTGAGTGCAGAAGAATTGATGCTTTTGAACTGTAGTGTTGGAGAAGACTCTTGCGAGTCCCTTGGACTGCAAGGAGATCCAACCAGTCCATCCTAAAGGAGATCAGTCCTGGGTGTTCTTTGGAAGGACTGATGTTAAAGCTGAAACTCCAATACTTTGTCCACCTGATGTGAAGAGCTGACTCCCTTAAAAAGACCCTGATGCTGAGAAAGACTGAGGGCGGGAGGAGAAGGGGACAACAGAGGATGAGATTGTTGGGTGGTATCACCAACTCGATGGACGTGGGTTTGGGTGGACTCTGGGAGTTGGTGATGGACAGGGAGGCCTGGTGTGCTGTGGTTCATGGGATCACAAAGAGTCAGACATGACTGAGTAACTGAACTGAACCAAGACAGCACAGTAAAAAGCAGAGACATTGCTTTGCCAGTAATGGTCCATCTAGTCAAAGCTTTGGTTTTTCCAGTAGTCATGTATGGATGTGAGAGTTAAACTATAAAGGAAGCTGAGCACTGGAAAATCAATGCTTTTGAACTGTGGTGTTGAAGAAGACTACTGAGAGTACCTTGGACTTCAAGGAGATCCAACCAGTCTATCCTGAAGGAGATCAGTCCTGGGTGTTCACTGGAGGGACTGATCTTTAAGCTGAAATGTCAATATTTTGGCTACCTGATGTGAATAACTGACTCATTGGAAAAGACTTTGATGCTGGGAAAGATTGAAGCAGGAAGAGAAGGGGATGACAGAGGATGAGATGGTTGGATGGCATCACTGACTTGATGGACATGAGTTTGAGTAAGCTTGGGTAGTTGGTGATGGACAGCCTGATGTGCTGCTGTCCATTGGGGTCACAAAGAGTTGAACATGACTGAGCAACTGAAGTGAACTGAATTTTGTAAACATTGTCTATTTTATTGCAGTCACCTAAATTTTTTTAAATGGATATTTCTAGCTGATGGGAGAGAAAGTTGGTTGGTAATGCAGATATTTAAAAATGGATGATGAAAGCTTCCTCTCCACTGACCCTATCTTGGGAAACTAACAAAATGGATAGGTGAATTTCTTTCCCAAATGTTAGATGTTTATATAACTACAGTTTGATGGTTATTTTTATATATCAACTTGGCTAGGCCACAGTGCACAGATGTTTGGTCAAACATTATTGTAGATATTTCTGTGAATGTGTTTTGCTTTGCTTTAAATGATATGAACATCTAAATCAGTAGACTTTGAGTAAAGCAGATTATCTTTAATAATGTGGATGGGTTTCAACCAATCAGTTGAAGGCCTTAATAGAAAAACACTGACCTCTTTGGAAGAAGAGGGAGTTCTACCATCACACTGACTACTTTTAAACTTGAACTGTAATACTTCTCTGAGGGTAGACCAGAACTGGTCTACCCTATAAATTTTGAGCTTGCCAAGCTTCCACAATTGTATAAGCTGACTTCTTAAAATAGATATCTCCCTCCTTCCCTCCCTCCTCTTCCCTTTCCCTGTATCTCTCCCTCTCTATATATACACACACACACACACACAGATATACATCCATCCATCCTTGTACTCTTTCTCTGGAGAACTCTAACTAGTAATACATGCAGATTTAGGAAATTTAAGTAAACCAATGCAATTTGGCCGGGTATTTTTCACTCTCGAATAATTTGGTCAGTCTTTAGTATTAAACTGAATAATATGGAAAACTGAATTTTTTTAATAGCCCATGATCATCATCATACTTATTTTATTAATCTGAGATCCTATTTTTAATAATGTAATAATAAATTTATAAGATAGAATTTGAAATTACATTCTAAGTGTCTACCAAGTATTTAAAATATTTTTTAAATGCTTTATTTTCTCAACGTATTAAATTTGGTGGTATCAAAATGTAGTCAACTCCCAAAGCAAAAATGCATCTTACAAATTTTACAGAGAGTCATTCTTATCTGGAAAAAAATGGCATTGAAGTTCCCTTTCCTTTCACTATGACTGGAGCAAATATATTAAATTTTATATGCTTGATTTGGGAAATCAGTTTCTGTCTTCAATAACTGATTGTGTGTTATAGCTGGGTCCTTTACAAATGAAGTGCACTTTTATTGCTTAAAAATTGCTTTCCTGTGCAACATGATGTAGTGATGAATTAAATCCAAATGAGTCTTATATTCATAGTGTCATAATATGTAATTCGTCCCCTATGGAACTTTTTTTTTTATTATCTCATACAAGGCAAGCTAATGTCTTCCTCTCATGACTCACTTCTCAGAAAGGTGTGCAGCTTTCAGTACTAGAAATAAGGAAAACTATAATTTGAGATCAAATTACCTTTTTATAAACTGTTTAAATCACAGAGAACATGTTATCATGTCCCCAAATATGCAAATCAAACTCTGATAGAACAAGAAACAAAAGAAGTCATTCCAATTCTGTGGAGTACATTTCTATCTGTGAGAGAAAAGTGAAACTGAACATTTTTCTTTGAAGGAAATGTGTGCAGGTGGTTTTTACCTTCAATAAAAATAAAATCAGTGTGGGTGTTTTCTCTCTATTTCTTCACTCAAGTTTCATCATATTAACTCTATTCTGTAGGGAACAACTTGTAAGATCAGCTTGTACCAATATTGTAGTTCAAGCTGCTACACATATTTAAAAGTTCTAATTTACTAGCCTGATAATTTTTGTAATTTGATGAAACATCAGAAATTATCTTATAGCTGCCTTCAGTGTGTCTGGGTAGCAGAATTTAACTGGTTATTTCAGAATACTCTTGCTATTCACATGAGCAAAGCACAATGCAAGAAAAATGTTTGTTTCAGCCCAGAGGGGCAGCCAAGATATTAATAAACCATATCAGAATATCATAGGCTGCTATTGCTTGTGACTTCCTGTGGGTTTTTCTCTTGGCCAAACTCTTACAGATTTTTTTTCTGCATCTTGCTCTTGTGAGCCATGGCTGGGTGTGAGTCACTTGCTGCTGCCACGCCACATAATAGAGACCTGAGCCTTCCTTCTGCCGTTCTTATTTAGAGAAACTCAATTCCTCTTCAATCTGTTTGTCCTGGTTCAAACTTTAAAATTATGTTTCAAAGACTTTAAATTATACACAAAGGTAAGCACATGCTCTAGTTATATAGGAAAGTGCTAATGAGTTAGAAGCACTGTCGAAGCTGTACACTGTTATAGGGAAAGGAGACACTTCGCCTTTCTAATTTAAGGGTTTGTATTGTCCTAATCGGAGAAGGAAATGGCAACCCACTACAGTGTTCTTGCCTTGGGAATCCCAGGGACAGGGGAGCCTGGTGGGCTGCCGTCTACGGGGTCTCACTTAGTCGGACACGACTGGAGCGACTTAGCAGCAGCAGCAGCAGCAGCAGCAGCAGCAACAGCAGTGTTCTAATCAAATTTATATTCCATTAAGAAATTACACCTGATGGGCTACCATCAAAATCTTATTCAAGGTGCCTTTTAACATCACTGCATTTCTTTATGCATGTATTTATTTAATACTATTTCTATGGGCCTACTGTGTGCTGAGTTAGCGCCAAAATGATGGACAAGACTACAGGATACCTGCATTTATGGTGTTTATGTTCCCACTGGCCAGAGGGAACCAATGGGAACATAGTTGTTCAGTCAGCTAAGCATAATGACACAAAATGATGCATTGTAGTCAGTAGAAAGGGAAGGAGGGAGAGACTGACTAATTTGCAGAAATCTCTAGGGGTTAATTTTGAATGAAGTGGTCCATTCAGTTTCAAGTGGACACTTGCTGTGTTCCTGGAGAGTGGGCCAGGACGGTTCCTCTTGACCTTTACCCTGGAATGCCCATGGGACTATAGATTGCTTAGCAGATTTTTGGTAGAGCCTGTCTCTCCTCCTTGCTTCCATGGAGCTCTTTTCCCTGCTGACTTATTTGCTGTTTACCACTATCTTTGCAAATAAACAACAAAAAATATAAAGCTAATCCACTTGTAAAGAGTGAGTTTAGTAGGAAGCAGCAAATGGGAGGAGATGGTGACTTCTGATGACCCTTAAATTTCTATTTATTTGCAATATCCAACTCAGAATTTAATTCTTCTAAATAAGAACCACTGTTCCATTGCTGTGTTTCCTTAAAATTACTGAAGAAAAAGTAACTTACTTAAGGTTCTGCTTTTCTTTTCCAAATAGCCTCATTTCTAAGGACTGCCTCATTACTCATGGTTGTTTCTGTTTAGTTTTCTTTTTTTCACTAACACCACATTATACAAGAAGTAAAATCTTTCTTACAGCTGTCTTATTCTGAGATGATCATTCTAAGAATGATTTGTTATCCATGGATTCTTTAGCCGTTAGTTCTTGTTTAATCAGTTATAATCTTTTGAAAGAGTTGCAGTTTGCTAATTATATGTAATTATGGTCTGACACTCAGTGGTGCATGTTAGCTGTTTAAGGCTGCTGGCAGTATCAGTGAGAGTGCTGCTTTACAGACAAGACAATTAAAATATATTGAAGTGAATTTTCTTAACATCCGTATATGTTGCAACTGGTCCTTCGTATGAATAGGAACAGGGTATCAGAAGGTTTCCTATTCTAGTATTTTTGGTGGAAAAATGTGACCCTTTTGGCAGGAAGTGTCCAGAAGAAATCGAGACCAGAGGATTTTAAAAGTCTCAAGGTGTGGATTCTCAGAATTGAGAAAGTAGCAGCTTTGGAGTAACCACAAATGCAGAGAAGACAGTGATTGCTGCTAGCGACGTTCATGCTAGAAATAAAAATCTAGGAATAGGGGCAAATGGAATGAAAAAAAGTACTGGTATTAAGTATTGCTACAATTATAGTTGTGTAAACTCCTGGAGATGATGAAGGACAAGGAATCCTGGCTTGGTGCAATACATGGGGTTGCAAAGAGTCAGACACGACTTAGCAACTGAACAATAACAACCATCATTAATCAGGAAAAGAAATTTGGCCTTTGGGAGGATGCCACTTGAAAAATAATTTGCTGACTGGTTGGAGGAGAAGCTGTGAAAATGACATGGAATGACCGAAAAAAAGGAAAATGACACCAATCTGAAGTAAGAGAAACAAGATGACAATCACTAACAAAACAAATTAAATTTTCCTTCTGCCAGCTGAATTAAGAGAAGGCTTCTAAATTAGAAACCTGGGTTATAAAATAACCCAGCAAGGAAATGCTACCATAAGAAACGAGACTAGAAAATTCTTAGAAGGGAAGAGAAGAGGCTACAGTGGAAGCTAATGAGAGAAAGAGGCAACAACAGAGACTTTGAGAAATGTCAAAGAACAGCTCAGCTGTTCTGATCCAAGAAAGCTCGGCTCCTATATTCTGTGTTGGCTGTGTACAAGTCCTGAGAAGATAAAGATTCATCCACAATAAATTTATCCAGCCTGGGTAGAAGTGAAGTGAGCATCTGAAGAGGAACGTAGAGAGAGCTGCAAAACTTAGCAGCAAACCAAACATACTTCTAGGTCTCAGTTCAGTTCAGTTGCTCAGTCGTGTCTGACTCTTTGTGACCCCGTGAATTGCAGCACGCCAGGCCTCCCTGTCCACCACTATCTCCTGGAGTTCACTCAGACTCACGTCCATCAAGTGAGTGATGCCATCCAGCCATCTCATCCTCTGTCGTCCCCTTCTCCTCCTGCCCCCAATCCCTCCCAGCATCAGAGTCTTTTCCAATGAGTCAACTCTTCGCATGAGGTAGCCAAAGTACTGGAGTTTCAGCTTTAGCATCATTCCTTCCAAAGAAATCTCAGGGCTGATCTCCTTCAGAATGGACTGGTTGGATCTCCTTGCAGTCCAAGGGACTCTCAAGAATCTTCTCCAACACCACAGTTCAAAAGCATCAATTCTTCAGCGCTTAGCCTTCTTCACAGTCCAATTCTCACATGACCACAGGAAAAACCATAGCCTTGACTAGACGGACCTTAGTCAGCAAAGTAATTTCTCTGCTTTTGAATATGCTATCTAGGTTGGTCATACCTTTTCTTCTAAGGAGTAAGCGTCTTTTAATTTCATGGCTGCAGTCACCATCTGCAATGATTTTGAGCCCCCCAAAATAAAGTCTGACACTGTTTCCACTGTTTCCCCATCTATTTCCCATGAAGTGATGGAACCGGATGCCATGATCTTCATTTTCTGAATGTTGAGCTTTAAGCCAACTTCTTCACTTTCCTCTTTCACTTTCATCAAGAGGCTTTTTAGTTCCTCTTCACTTTCTGCCATAAGGTCTCATTTGGCTTTGACATATTGCCCAGGATTTTCCAGAATGTATATCTAAACTGTACACTCAATGCTAATAGAAGTCATGCAGTATTTTTCTGCAGATGAAACTATTTAATACAAATTTGTCATAGGAGTATGTATGTCTAGTGTTTCTGAAATCAGAGTGATACAAATAGGAATCTGCACCTAGAGCTACTGTTGAATTCAATACTGACTCATGCTCCAGTATCAACTTTGATTCTTTGTAGGCAGGTACTAATAGTTTATTTGGGAAAATAATAAAGACTTGGGTTTCCATCTGCTCCTGAGTTAGTTTACCTTGAAGCAGTTTCTCACAACTCAGCTGTTGTCTACAGATAACTTTAGCACAGGTCACTCCTGGAACATGTAGACTCAGGAGTCTCATGATTCAGTGCTACAAACTTCTGCAGTCAGGCAGTTGGGAAAAGGTACATTGGGAGCATTCCATACATATTGTTTTTCTCTGTGGTGCCAATACTGCATTTCTGTAACATCCATACGACTGAAGACATGAAGTCAGGAGGATTTATAGCACAACAATGCAAACAACTTGGAAATGGATTTAGAATCAGTCTGCATGGGATCAAATCCCAGCTCTAATATATTCAGCTGTATGATCTTGAGGAATTTATTAAATTTATGATAACACAGTTTTCCTCATTTATAAAATGTAGGTGATAGTTGTCCCACTTTCATACCGTTTAAGTTCAGTAGCTCAGTCATGTCCAACTCTTTGCGACCCCATAGACTGCAGCACACCAGGCCTCCCTGTCCACCAACTCCTGAAGTTCACTCAAACTCATATCCATTAAGTTGGTGATGCCATCCAACCATCTCATCCTCTGTCATCCCCTTCTCATCCTGCCTTCAATCTTTCCCAGCATCAGAGTCTTTTCAAATGAGTCAGCTCTTTGCATCAGATTGCCAAAGTATTGGAGCTTCAGCTTCAACATCAGTCCTTCCAATGAATATTCAGGACTGATTTCCCTTAGGATGGACTGGCTGGATCTCCTTGCAGTCCAAGGGACTCTCAAGAGTCTTCTTCAACTTCTTCAGTTCAAAACCATCAATTCTTCAGTGCTCAGCTTTCTTTATAGGCCAACTCTCACATCCATACATGAACACTGGAAAAACCATGGTCTTGGCTAGACAGACCTTTGTTAGCAAAGTAATGTCTTTTCTTTTGAATATGCTGTCTAGGTTGGTCATAACTTTTCTTCCAAGGAGTAAGCATCTTTTAATTTAATGACTGCACAACCATCTGTAGTGCTTTTAAAGGGTTATAAAAAAGTACTTAGGAATTAGCATGTAAAACACATACTTTTAATTTGTTTAAAACATTTTTTGGCTGCATTAGATTTTAGCTGAAGCATGTGGGCTACTGGGAAATGGGGTCCAGGGTTCAGAGGTTGAGGTGCTCAGGCTTAGTTGCCCCATGGCCTGTGGAATCTTATTTCCTCCACCAGGAACTGAACTGTGTTGCCTGCATTGGAAGGCAGATTCTTAACCACTGAACCACCAGGGACATCCCTAAAACACAATGTCATCTATTTTTTGTTGCTGTTATTTTTGTTAGTAAAAGGTCTTCAGCCATTCTCCAGTGGTAATTTCTCATTGATCACCATCCTTCACAGGCTGTTTTTTTTTTTTTTGGAGTGTAGCCCAACCTGTTTCTGTTCTCTACTTCTCTCCTCTTCTGTCAACTTGGTGTT
Organism: Madoqua kirkii; assembly: GCA_006408675.1. Lineage (NCBI taxonomy): Eukaryota > Metazoa > Chordata > Mammalia > Artiodactyla > Bovidae > Madoqua > Madoqua kirkii. Next base: position 8,348 of record SJYC01056327.1, on the reverse strand, counting down.
TACATTCATGTTTTTTTTTTTCTTTTTCCAAGTCATGGCCGTCAGTCTCACCTTTGATATTTTAAGTATTTCATCCAAGAATTTCAATGTCAGTCAAAATAATGAATACTGTATTAAGTGCCTTATCATATTTGCTAATAAAACTTATTCCACCTTAGAAATAAAATATCTTGGCTCTCAACAGGGAAAAGTCCAGCCTCTCTACTGAAAACCACATTCTTTAGGATGACAGCAGTAGGCAGAGAAGAAGCAGCAGCCTGTTTTTGTTAAAAATAAAGTACTGTAAAGAGTGAAGAAGTAAGGATAATCTCATGAGGAATTTTGGAGCAAAGTTGGTTAGAAGTTGGTTCTGATATAATGATAAATTATCAATGATTTCTGAGTAGGAGAATACAAGTCCAGAAGTATCTTTACTTATGATTACTTTCTGAAGCACTGGTTAGACACAGGAAGTGACTGGAAATAAGAAAGAGTGCAGAGACGGTTATAGGTGTCACTTTCACAGAAATACTTAATATTCATCAGGTGTATAATCAATGAGCTATGTCTTGGTGGAGCATCAGTGAAGAGATATACAAGTGCTAAAATGCTGAAGTGAGAGCCATGATATACAAATCTGATTTTATATCTCCTGTTCAACGTTAATACAAACTAAAGTTCTCAGACTTTGAGACTAAAACCTCTGCATCAGTTCTTTTTGCCAAGACTTCTTGCCATGTCTCAGGTTTTACTGAGCTGCCAAGTGAACACATCATTCAGGATTTGTTGCATGGCAACTTGTAGAAGACATGAGACCCCTGGATCAAAGATGAATGATTGTTTATTATAGCATAGTAAGCAGCCTAAGCATTATGCTTGCATGAGGTCTTTGAGAACAGCTTCCCACAGGGTGATGAAAAGAGGGTTAGCGGACACCAGAACATGGTGTGGCTGCAACACAGAAGAGAAACCTTGTGTTCAGGGATCCCAGATCTTTTATACTGGGGAGCAGTCACACGTGTGAAGTAAACACTGTATTTATCTTAACAAAGCTGTGAATGGACCTGACTTTTTCTCTGGAAGAAACACTATATCTTCCAAGGCTGTTTGCTGTATACATGCCCCTGGATGGTAATTCTGAGTAAAGGCAGTCTGTGCCTTTTCTCATAAGATGCACAGAAATCTGAAAGCTTCATCATTGACTCAGAGTTGTCAGGCTTTAGTAAATTGTCTGGGCTTCCCAGGCGGCTCAGACAATAAAAAAAAAAGAAAAGAAAAAAAAATCTGCCTGCAATGCAAGAGACCTGGGTTCAATCCCTGCATTGGGAAGAGCCCCTGGAGGAGGTATATGGCAACCCACTCCAGTGTTCTTGTCTAGTGAATCCCCATAGACAGAGGTGCCTAGTGGGCTATAGTGCATTGGGTTACAGAATGTCAAACACTACCTAGCAACTAAGCACACAGTAAGTCACCTGGATATATTAACCATCTGTTTTGTACAGTAGGTAGGAATGGAATTCTCAGAGGAATGTAATGTAGTTTCTGATTCAAAGAGCTTGAAGTCTTGGTGAAGGATAAAGAGAAAAATAGGTCCCAGTAGAAGCTGCCTGTTATAATTGTAGTAAAACAGATATAGACAAAGTGTCATTAGGAGAAGAAAGATTCTCATTAGAGGAATATTAAATCACACAGGTGTGGCAGTAGTTCTTTTCAACAGTTGAATTTAGCTTCACAGTTAAATAAACTCTGATAAATACACTCTGATAAATCAAACTAAACCTGAGAGAGAACCCAGGCAGCCTGGAGGGGTTATGGATATGGCTAGATGGAAATAGGATATTGACAGAGTACTCTCCTTAGTTTATGGGCTTCCTGATACTATTAGACCAAAGTGAATCTAACTAATTTATATTTCATTGTTCTCAATGGGTATTTATTTTATAAAGGTATACTAAACATGTAAGTGTTAATACTCCTAGAGTCACTTCAGGCATTGAATAACTAGCTATGCGTTATGATACTCTGATGTGGCATTACTAATCATGTGGCAAGTAAACACAGGAAAGCAGAATGTTAGAACTTAGTCGACTTTCTAGAATATGCTATGAACCCTAAACCATTTAGCCATGGTTGGAATGTCACAACAGTGCACTGGAATTTAGAAATTCTTAGAATGAAAACGTCTTTCTAAAATTGGAGAAGATTTTGACATTATTCACTATGCAGTGTTTGGTGAGGCAGGAGGCTTAGACTAATTTTAATATACAACGAGAAAATCTCAAAGCAGATGTATATGGCTATAGTAGGAATTCATTTCAGCCCATTCAATTCAGAAAACTTTTCATAGTTGTCCTTTCTTTTTAATAATCAGGGACACACTGATCTGTGTCTCTTCCCAAACTTTTATAATAAAATGGGCTCTTGAAGTTAAAGCATCTTTATAAATAGATTTAAATGGAAAATAACAATATTAAAATGTCTTTGACTAATTAGTAAAATAAATCTATGTTCACTTATTTAGACAGTCATATATCTATTACATATTTGCAGACATAGATACCTACTTCTCCTTAGTTCTTGAAATTAACTCTGATTCCCACTTACAGAGTTTAAGCTGTTATAAAGAGTGCTTGCCTGATCTCTGAGAGCCTGAGCAAACAACAAACAAAAGCTTGTTGAGTTAGTATTGGAATCCAGTTTGTTGTGTGTGTGTGTGGGGGGGGTGGTGGTGGTGGTGGTGCATTTCCAATTAAACCTTATTATAGATGTCACACGGAGAAGGCAATGGTAACCCACTCCAGTACTCTTGCCTGGAAAATCCCATGGATGGAGGAGTCTGGTAGGCTGCAGTCCATGGGGTCACACAGAGTCGGACACAACTAAAGCAGCTAGCAGCAGCAGCAACATAGATGTCACAGAGGTTAGGTATAGTTTCTCGACATACTGGTACCAAAATCTATTCAAGACATGTGGTGACTAGTGTATAAACTTGGTTTTATTTTTGTTTAAATGAAAGGTGCTAATAAAACACTTTTTGCGTTATATGTAAAACTTTGAGCATTTGCAAATAGCAGATAACATGCTTGTCTTAATAGTTTCATACCAAGTCTGTAAGAACTGTTAGCATAAAAGTGAATAGATACTTTTAGGCAGCAAAGAAAAAAAATCTATATTTTATTTTATTTTTATTCTTTTGCTCTTTTTAAAATTAATTTAAAACTTTAGATTTGATTTTAAAAAATGATTCACTTAGTATTTGGTAGAAATATGGGTTGTAAGCATCTCAGAGTCTTTAAGTGAGGGAGTGATAATAGATATTACTCCTTTGATAAGATACTCACTCACTTTGCTTCTCCATTGTCAGATTTAAGAATTTCAACATTTTGAATAGCTCAGAATGTCCTTTCAGCTGTTGACAGTGGTCATGGAGAGATCATAGAACTAAAATGAACTGTCTGTCTGCTTTGTGTGTCAATAATAAGTTATGTTAGTGGGGCTTGTATTATCAAAAAAATAAGTACATAAAGCATAAAAAATAACAAAACTAGTCTTGGAAACAACACCTTAGCACTTTGTAATCACCAAATGACGTGTTTTAACGACAACAGTATGCATAAGTGGTAAACCATCAAGTTGTGAATAGACTAGTCAGCATAAGGTACAGTGGTGCCACACACAGGAAAACTATGACTTATCCAGCTGTCTTTTTTATTCAATATGTTATAATGTCTAAATCAAAGTTTGTAATGCATTTTTAAAAGTGCAAGTTATAAAAATCTGCAATAGGGTTCAGGACCAGTGAGCACTGTCAGGTTAGATTATAGTTTGCACAGTCTCTGCTATAACAATATCATGATGAATGGAGAATGACACCAGTTGCCCACTAATTTCCTAAGATTACTGCCTTGATGATATTGATTCTTGCTGTGGATCCTTAGACTCAAGATTATAGCATACATACAGAGATATAATCAGTTTTGTAAAGTATACTTTTAATATAGCCTAATTTTTACTTTCCTAACTAAGATGTGCTGGCCATTAGCTATCAAGAAAACAAATTATTGCATATCATAACACTTAAGGCTATCCATATTTTAAAATATTTTTATTTTATATCAATTGAATAGTAAACTCAAATTCTTAAATTGTACTCAAACATGTATTCAGTGGACATTGTTAAGCATCTGTTTACAGTATATTTGATATCAGTTCAGTTCAGTCGCTCAGTCGTGTCTCTTTGTGACTCAATGAACTGCAGCACGCCAGGCCTCCCTGTCCATCACCAACTCCCGAAAGTTGTGAATAGACTAGTCAGCATAAGGTACAGTGGTGCCACACACAGGAAAACTATGACTTATCCAGCTGTCTTTTTTATTCAATATGTTATAATGTCTAAATCAAAGTTTGTAATGCATTTTTAAAAGTGCAAGTTATAAAAATCTGCAATAGGGTTCAGGACCAGTGAGCACTGTCAGGTTAGATTATAGTTGTGCACAGTCTCTGCTATAACAATATCATGATGAATGGAGAATGACACCAGTTGCCCACTAATTTCCTAAGATTACTGCCTTGATGATATTGATTCTTGCTGTGGATCCTTAGACTCAAGATTATAGCATACATACAGAGATATAATCAGTTTTGTAAAGTATACTTTTAATATAGCCTAATTTTTACTTTCCTAACTAAGATGTGCTGGCCATTAGCTATCAAGAAAACAAATTATTGCATATCATAACACTTAAGGCTATCCATATTTTAAAATATTTTTATTTTATATCAATTGAATAGTAAACTCAAATTCTTAAATTGTACTCAAACATGTATTCAGTGGACATTGTTAAGCATCTGTTTACAGTATATTTGATATCAGTTCAGTTCAGTCGCTCAGTCGTGTCTCTTTGTGACTCAATGAACTGCAGCACGCCAGGCCTCCCTGTCCATCACCAACTCCCGGAGTTCACTCAGACTCATGTCCATCGAGTCGGTGATACCATCCAGCTATTTTATCCTCTGTTGTCCCCTTTTCCTTCTGCCCTCAATCCCTCCCAACATCAGAGTCTTTTCCAGTGAGTCAACTCTTCTGCATGAGGTGGCCAAAGTACTGGAGTTTCAGCTTTAGCATCAGTCCTTCCAATGAACACCCAGAGCTGATCTCCTTTAGAATGGATTGGTTGGATCTCCTTGTAGTCCAAGGGATTCACATGAGTCTTCTCCAGCACCACAGTTCAAAAGCACCAATTCTTCAGCACTCAGCTTTCTTCACAGTCCAACTCTCACATCCATACGTGACCACTGGAAAAACCATAGCCTTGACTAGACAGACCTTTGTTGGCAAAGTAATGTCTCTGCTTTTCAATAAACTATCTAGGTTGGTCATAACTTTCCTTCCAAGGATAAACATGTTTTAATTTCATGGCTGCAGTCACCATCTGCAGTGATTTTGGAGCCCCCCAAAATAAAGTCTGACACTGTTTCCATTGTTTCCTACTTAGTTAGGAAAGTAAAAATTAGGCTATATTAAAAGTATACTTTACAAAACTGATTATATCTATTTCCCATGAAGTGATGGGACCGGATGCCATGATCTTCATTTTCTGAATATTGAGCTTTAAGCCAACTTTTTCACTCTCCTCTCTCACCTTCATCAAGAGTCTTTTTAGTTCCTCTTCACTTTCTGCCATAATGGTGATGTCATCAGCATATCTGAGGTTATTGGGCATGGGAAAATTTTAAATATATAAAGTAGACTTCCTGGTTTCATAAAGCTCAGACTATTAAGAGGTAGGAGGTAGGAGTGTTTGAAATGATATAATTTGAATAAAGTATGAAATAACTAAGAATTATGAAAATATCTATGTAAGAACTAATAACAAGGTTTTAAAGAACAGGGATATGTCACAAAGGGAATGGGTTAGAAGATTTCTAGGCAGAGCAAGGGGAAAAGAGAGTTCAAAGTGCAGAATTATATTGAGTACTTGTAAATGGCCTATAGTTCTCTGTGGCTGAATTGTAGGTTATGTGGAGGTAAGGTGATTTGAAAAAGGAGGGGAGAGTTATGTGGGAAAGGAGAGGGAGGAGAGAGGATAGAGGAGGAGCAGAGACAGATACAGATACAGGTCACATATTGTGAAGGACCTTTTATAGCACCTTAAAATGCTTTTGGCTTGTTTTGCTTTAACAATACAGTCAAGGAGATACTTAATGAGATATGTATTTTAAAACAAAACCAGGAAACAATATTAAGGATAGATTACATGAGGAAAAAGTGGAATGAGGTTAAGGAGATAGGAAGCTGTTGCAAGAATTCAAATTATTGCTTGATCTTTCCAGATTGTACTTTGCTGATTCTGAGGAAAATATAGTTTTAGATTAGAAAGTATCTGGTTTCTTTTTCATGAAATCACATAACAACCCTTTCCGGGGTGACAATTTTAAGTAAAGCCCAATGCTATGGACTTACAAATACATTGTATGTATTTACAACTCCTGTTAAATGCAATTTTTTCTGGCATTGAAAACATAAAAATCCATCAAAACAAACCCTCTGAAAGACATGGATTTCTAAACAGTGTTTGTGGAAGCCTCAGGTCTTCTCTCTTTCCCAGTTTATTCATTTGGGACTCGTTGTTTAGGCAGAGAACTATCTTACATAAAAGGACTCGTATTGTTCCACTAAGCTAGTGTTTATGCCGTTCTAACTGGAATGACAAGAGTGAAGGCCATTAAAAAGGAATGCTTGAAATCGATCAGAGATAATGAAATTGCATTGGTCCAAGTATTAATCAATTTTAATAATTGTGTGTTACAATGGTCATGCAATAAAAAGGCTGTTATTTTCAATAGTTCACTTAAGCTGTGTCTGCATGATTGTAACACAACTAATTGAAAAGTGTAGCTGTTTTAAATACCTGTGCAAGAGTCTGTTTGATTGTTGATTCTCTTTTTCTCTTTGCAAGTTCCAAACAAATTCTATTTTGGCTAGTTGGTTGGCCAGATTCTTCACACCAGCTCTTATTTTGCTATCATTTAGATATAACCTTAAAAATTAGTTTTCAAAGAGTAAGACTATTCTGGGCTAATAAAAAATCAGTCATCTAACAAAAGTGCCTTGATTCATAAGTGTTTTAGAAAGCTATAAATTAATTCACTAAAAGAATTATTGATGGAGTTGTGGACAGTATGTGTTTTTTCTGATAGTCCCTTTTTTGCCTCAACTTTTTAGATGGTATCCAACATTCTCAAATGGTTATTAATAATTCTTTCCAGTTTAGGTTAATATTTTCTCTGATCCTGCCTTAAGTAATAAGACTGGGCCTGTTCATATAGGTCAACAAAGAGAGATTTGCCTAAGACCTTCTTGAGGATCTGGCTAAATGCTCATAGAAATATGCAGGTATATTAGTGATGGCTGGTTATCACTCTCTCTCTCTCTCTCTACACACACACACACACACACACACACACACCATACACTAACTTGTTTTAGGTTCTTTAACTTTGCATTTGAACAAAGAATTGACATGTAGGCAACTTCCTGATGATACATTCATGCTTATTTTACCACTGTCCTTGGTTATTTCTTGGCTTACAAAGTGAGAATTAGAAGCTTCATAACTAGAGCTTGGGGAAAACTGAAGAATAGGGAGAAAGGCAGGAACTTACCTCTTGTGGACAGGGAAGGAACCACGGTGATTATTGGACTCCAGTGGTTGCAGCTGTATGTAGATATCCATCCTGATTCAAAGACCCGAGGGGCACCCTCTTCTATGGGACTAGATTGGAATTGTTGTTTTTCTGTGAGCAGGAACTACATGGTTCCACCATCTAGTTAAAGCTCAAACCTATATTTCCATCAAAACCACAGTTTTGTTTATGGTTTGGTCCTGAAAGGCTTTTGCTCTTACTTAGTCACTTGGGCACCCTCCCTGTGCTGGGCCTTGTACTACAGAACTTTGAGGCAAGGCAGGCCCAGATTTGAGGCCGACGTTTCTGAGCTTTCCCTCTGGCCACAGTTTTGTTGGCCTCTTTAGCTTAACTAGAATATACTTTTCTCCTTTCTGTTTTTCAGAATAGAGTCCAGTACTTGGAAGAGACTCTCAGCATCGAACGCTGGATCAGCTCCTGTTGCTTTCTACTCATTTCATTTTCTTGTCTGTGATCCCTGTGTTTATTTCCAATTCTTTCCTATTAGAATGGTGACTCATTGCAGTAGTAGAAAGGAAATAAGAATGAAAAAAGAATCATGTTGTCCTGAATTGATAATTGATTAAATTCAGTGTTGTATTGTTGGAGGAATTAGAGAGTGAAAAGATGGAACACACTTTGTGAATCCACTTTCACAAAGGTTTTTTTTTTTTTTTTTTTGG
>SJYC01056323.1:0-21301 GCA_006408675.1 Madoqua kirkii | reverse complement strand
AGTAAGCTATAATTTTTTTCTGAAATATCTCTCTGTGGAAATTAGATTTTCCAAGCAAATATCTTGATGATTAAATATTTAGATGGTATAAACTATCATATATGAAGAAGATAGATTTAGTCTCAGATTTATTAATTTCCTTGATAACAACTGCTTTTGTTTAAAATTTATCCTTGTTCTGATAATCATGAAACAAAATGTTGGCTTGATTTGTGATAATACCTGAAAAAAGTGACTCAGGGAGAGAAAGCAGTTTGGATTCCTTTCTACTTAGTAATTTGTGCTGTGGAAATGTTTTTTATTCTTTCTTTATACATAACACAACGTGATCTTTCTTAGTAATACAAAAGTCATCATTATCAGATAAGAAAGATATTGCTATTTATTTATTAGTCTAGAAGAGGTCATTTCTTTCCTATGTCTTTGCCATTCTAAGATTTTCCCATATATTTTATTTGCAAATGCCACATAGGTGGTGACTCATAGATCTTCTCTTGGCATCCTCTTATATTTCATTTTTCATATTCAAATAACTTTTCTATCATAACTCATTCTTTCTTTAATTCAAATCACTGGATCACTACCCAGCTTTAGGGAGTGAGTTCAGCATGTGGCCTCCCATTGTCCACTCTGTCAGTCTGCTTCAGCTACAGAGACCCATCTCCTTGCTTCCAAGCTGCAAAATACGGCGACATCAACCTGAGTTTTTCAGCAGCTCTCAGCAGACCAGCTTCAGATATATTAGGTAGACTGTTGATGCAATCTGGGGTCCAGTGGTCTTATTTTTAGTTAGGCAAGGCTGAGACTATAGGCAAGAAATAATTTTAGGGTTAGATACTTAGCCTACTTCATCATAGAGCAGGACATGAAGATCAGAGTTGTCTGAGAGGGAGGGAGAGAGGATACATGACATGGCTCAGGTGATTCCATAGACTAACAAAGCCTCTCTGGACATTCCACAATCCAACGTAAACTGGTCTAAGAAATATACATTTATTTCACTGCAGAGATCTATACATATCATAAGCAAGTACAGGTAGATCTGCTGTGGTGTTTAGAAATATGGGTGTTCAGGTTAGATAACAAATGACTGACAGGTTGATAGCATAATATTAGGAATATTCATCTGGCTTTTCCTCCCCCAAATTCTCAGTCTGACCAAGCAATTAAATGAACTAACTTTGAGCTAAGTGTTTAATGGTTTAATGTGCTTTACTTTAAGAGAGCACTATTGTGTAATAGGTGACTCCACCTTTTTATTCAAAGGATTAAGTTATTTTAAGCACTGACAGAGCAGATGAGGATATAATTTAGCAGACTGGGAGAACCTCCACATCCCTGGAGAGCCATGACATCCCTAGAGATTATCATTTATTGCCATTTTATCTGAATATTTAAAAGTATGGTATCAATGAAAAACACCATAGGTGTCTGCCTTCTTGTCTTCAGTATTAGTTGATGAATTCCCAAAGTCTTGTTTATTCTTAGACACTCCCCACCTCCACCCTGGTGCCCAGGACAAGGCACAGAACATATGTTCTCCATCTGTGTTTGAAAAGTCAGTGTTCTGTAGCTGTAGGGAAGTTTTTAGTACTATTCTTGTCCTCCCTGAATGAATTTAATTCTTTCTCATTTGTGTGTATAAGTTCAAGACATTTTCTCAGATGAATTAAACAAAGTGGCAGTTGGCATTATTAAACCCAATGAGTTTTACATTGACTTGTTGACAATGCTGGGAAAGATTGAAGGCAAAAAGAGAAGAGGGATGCAGAGGATAAGATGGCCAGATAGCATCACTGACTCAATGAATTTGAGCCAACTCAAACAGTGAGATATTGGAGGACAGAGGAGCCTGCCATGCTGTAGTCCAAGGGGTCACATAGAGACAGACATGACTTAGCAACAACAGTGATGTATAATTTTGAGTCAGCCATGTTTTACTTTTAAAATATCATGTGTTTGTTTATAGTGTATAGACATACTGCCCTTTTAACATACACAGATCTTGCTACTTACCTTGCTATATATTTTAATTTTAACCCTTTTAACAACCCTATGAAATAGTACTATTTCTGTCCTCTTTCACAAAGGGGGAAGTTGAGGCATGGAGCTGTAAAATAATTTTCTTGAGGCTTCTAGTGAGAGGAAAAACCTGACTTTAAACTCAGCAATCTGCATCGATAGCCTATGTTTTTGACTGTGGTCCCTATAGCCTCAATTCTTCATTCAAGATATAGTTTGAATACTTTTTTTATGGATTCATTGAACTGCCACCTATGTCAAGTAACATTTGCAGTCTGTCTCACCCAATGTTTTATAGAACAAGTTGGTTCCTTGGCTAGATCTTCACTTCATTCTCTGAGGACAATAAATCTTCTGCTAATATTGGGTTCTCACATGATTTTGGCTACTTGAAAGCTATTTTAGCTTGTCAAATTCTATTTCAAGAGAGAGATGAATATCTGTCATTAGTATAACTTTTCATCTGTACTATAGAATATTTTCTGTACTGTGTTATATTTTAACTTTTAATAATATATGTTTATATATATTGAAGAGACTTTGTCTTAAAATACTTTTAAGTTAGATAATTTTATTCTTTCTAGAGGAAATTATACAGGTCTTGGAGCCTGGAAAATTTGCCAACAAAAGTCTGACAATGGATACTACCACAATATAGTGTATGACTCTGGGCAAGGTACCTGTCTAAATTTCTTCCCACAAAAGTGTACTCAGTTCAGTTAAGTTTTTCCTAAAAGGATCAAAGCAAATATTGAATAATTGTGCATATGTGGATAATTATGCACATGTGTAGTATATGATCATTTTATCTCTCATATGTGTAGTATCCAACCAAGTGTCCATATGTTTTCCATGTCTTAATGTATATAAATATTCCCCTTTGTTAAATTAAGCAAGGATAAATTGCATTGATATATGAGACAATAGTCTATATGACTCTAAAAATCAGTCTTTTGCATTGGAAATGTTTTAATCAGAGTATACTTTTTGCCATTTCTGAAAACAGGCCAGTTGCAGAACTGATGAGTCTGTCCTGTATTGGTCATAAACTATCAACAGAAATGGAATGATTTTGTTTGGCATCTCAATATAGTCAAAAGTTCCACTAATTTAATTGTTAACATTAAAGTGTAAATAAGACCCACCCATTGGATCACTGCAAAAGCAAGAGATTTCCAGAAAAACGTCTACTTCTGCTTTATTGACTATGCCAAAGCCTTTAACTGTATGGATCACAACAAACTGTAGAAAATTCTTAAACAGATGAGAATAACAGACCACCTTATCTGCTGTCTGAGAAATCTGTATACAAGTCAGATCAGGAGCAACAGATAGAACAAGAAATGGAACAACAGACTGGTTTCAAATTGGGGAAAAAGTATGTTGAGGCTGTACATTGTCACCCTGATTATTTAACTTATATGCAGAGTACATCATTAGAAATGCTGGGCTGGATGATGCTCAAGCTGGAATCAAGATTTTTGGGAGAAATATCAATAACCTCAGATATGCAGATGATACCACCTTTTTGGCAGAAAGTGAAAAAGAACTAAAGAGCCTCTTGATGAAAATGAAAGAGAGTTAGAAACTTGGCTTAAAATTCAACATTCAGAAAACTAAGATCATGGCTTCTGGTCTCATCACTTCATGGCAAATGTATGGGGAAGCAAATGGAAACAGTGACAGACATTATTTTGGGGGCTCCAAAATCACTGCAGATGGTGACCTCAGACATGAAATGAAAAGACGCTTGCTCCTTGGAAGGAAAGTTATGACCAACCTAGACAGCATATTCAAAAGCAGAGACATTGCTTTGCCAATAAATGTCCGTCTAGTCAAGGCTATGGTCTTTCCAGTAGTCATGTATGGATGTGAGTGTCGGACTATAAAGAAAGCTGAGCACTGAAGAATTGATGCTTTTGAACTGAAGAAGTTGAAGAAGACTCTTGAGAGTCCCTTGAACTGCCTGGAGATCCAACCAATCCATCCTAATGAGATCAATCCTAAGTGTTCATTAGAAGGACTGATGTTGAAGCTGAAACTCCAATACTTTGGCCACCTGATGTGAAGAGTGACTCATTTAAAAATATGCTGATGCTGTGAAAGATTGAAGGTGGCGGGAGAAGTGAACAACAGAAGATTAGATGTATGGATGGTATTACTGACTCAATGGGCTTGAGTTTGAGTACACTCTGGGAATTAGTGATGGACAGCGAGGTCTGTCCATGGCGTAATGCAGTCCATGGGGTCACAAAGAGTTGGAAATAACTGAGTGACTGAACTGAGCTGAAGAATCTAGCCTTTACTTTAAAGGTCAGTTTTATAGAAAAGCTAGTATTGAATAAGGGAGCACTTTAAAAATTGACAAATATATATTTTAGAAAATAATTCATTAATTCCAAAGGATCTCTAAGTATAAAAATGTATGGCACAGAATTTGGGGAATAAATGTATTAGCAGTTAGGTTTGTTTATTTTCTTTAATGATATGGAACTTTTCTCAGAATGATTATTTCTTTACCCAATGACTTGTACTTAGAAAGGAGTGGAGCTGAGATTTTACTTCAGTTTGTTTAAGCTCAAAGCTGGTTTTTCTTATACCACACCATGCTACCTTGCTGTGTACAACAGACATTATTGTGAAAACAACTTTTTATTTTTTCTTCATGAAAATTTAAAGGAAGTTTTCCTAAATTTTAATTAGGAGAAAGTAAGCAAATACATAAAGGAGCTTATGATAATTCCATGGTGGTTCAGATGGTAAAGCATCTGCCTGCAAAGCAGGAGACCTGGGTTCGATCCCTGGGGTGGGAAGATCCTCTGCAGAAGGAAATGGCAACTCACTCCAGTACTCTTGTTTGGAAAATCTCACAGATGAAGGAGCCTGGTAGGCTACAGACCATGGGGTTGCAAAGAGTCAGACATGAGTGAGTGACTGTACTTATGATAATTTTAAAGAATAACAAAAAAGTTAGATCTTAAAGATGATATTTTTCTAATTATCCTATTTATTTTCCTCTTGGTTAACTGAAGAATACTTATATATCAGTATCTTTTTAAAATGATGTAACCAGTAATCATCCAGCATGTCATGCTTTTACAAAATTAAAATTAACTCTGAGCACCAACTTCATAGAACTTTAAAGTATACAGAGTTGAAAGGGAGAAATAGAGCCTGGATTAATTAAGCTTTATTATTTTAATTTAAGGGCTTCCCTATAGGGCATCCCGGGTAGATCAACATTAAAGAATCCACCTGCAATGCAGGAGACTGCCTGCAATGCAGGGGGTACAGGTTCAACTCCTACTTAGATCAGGAAGATCCCCTGGAGAAGGAAATGACAGCCCACTCCAGTATTCTTGCCTGGGAAATCCCATGGATAGAGCAGACTGGAGGGCTACAGTCTATGGGGTCACAAAGAGTTGGACATAACTGAATGAATAAGCACAGCACAGCTTTACAAAGACTCCAATCTAACACTGATTAGAGAGCAGGAATGGGTTATCATAGACACAGTCAGTTCATCAATGGATCTACCAAAAATATAGTCATGTTGTACCTGTGTGTGTCTACTTTTTCTTCTAATTATAAAAGTAGCACATACTGGCTGAAAAGCTCATTATATTGAGAAAATGTAAAGAATAAGAGAAAAATTCTGTCATGATTGCAGTTTAGAGATGGTCACTATTAGTGCCTTTGACTATTTCCTCTGTTTATTCTTAGTAAATATAATCCCCACATGCAGAAACATGCTGTACATAGAATTCAGCATGCTGCTTGTTCCACTCATTTTATTTCTCTGTTTTTGGAAAGCACCTCAGATTTACTCTCTAAATCCCTCATTTAATTTTCTCCAGTGCCAATTATGGTATCCAATGTCTTCAATGCTAATTCTAACTTTGCTGTTGTGTTTTCCAATTTCTTTACATTTTTAGTCATTTTGAGACACACTCTATGAATCTCAGCTTGATGCTGATCTCATACAAAATTACAGCATTTCAGAGACCTTTAATCTTTTATATTTTCAAACAGTAGTTTCAAAATTCTTCTTTACTTTCTGGTATTAAATTTTTTTTTTTTTTTCTGAAAAAAACCCCCTCACCATACCCCCTATTTTTCTGTTGTCACCATCCTCTCATTTCCTTAATTTGCTGCACTTTTTATATACATCAAATTTTAAAGCTTTGAATTTATCATTGGATAGAAAGGAATTTTGGAGTAGCTACTATTTACTCATAGGCAGGATATTTGTCTTAGATCCCTTACTGTTCATTTAGGTAGTGGCAAATTTTCTATAGCCAATATATCCCCTGTTTGGATGACTCTTGTAAATCAGTGTTCATTTACCTCCTCTGTGGCAGTATCTGCTATGCCACCTGACGTGCTAACATTCTTTTCAGCTACCTGGATTTTTTGTTTAGTGTACTGTTCCGATTTCTTTAGTTAGACTTAGAGACACAGTGTACCTACTTAGTAGTGACATTCAATAGATGTAAACCCACTAACAGATCTAGATATTAAGTTTGAATAAGTTACCTTCAGAATTAACAAAGTTTTTGTGTTAAAATTGACCATAAAGAAAATGATTTTTTTGTTTTGTCCTTCTTGAGCCAGTATTTAAGAATCTATACTGAAAGATAAAACTGTTTAGACATAATAGTGAAGTATATTCAGTTCAGTTCAGTCACTCAGTTGTGTCTGACTTTTTGCAATCCCATGAATTGCAGCACACCAGTCCTCCCTGTCTATCACCAATTCTGAGAGTCTACTCAAACTCATGTCCACAGAGTCGGTGATGCCATCCAGCCATCTCATCCTCTGTCATCCCCTTCTTCTTCTTCTTCTTCTTCAATCCCTCCCAGCATCAGGGTCTTTTCCAGTGAGTCAGCTCTTCACAGCAGGTAGCCAGAGTACTGGAGTTTCAGCTTTGGCATCAGTCCTTCCAATGAACACCCAGGACTGATCTCCTTTAGGATGGACTGGTTGAACCTCCTTGCAGTCCAAGGGACTCTCAAGAGTCTTCTCCAACACCACAGTTCAAAAGCATCAATTCTTCAGTGCTCAGCTTTCTTCACAGTCCAACTCTCACATCCATACATGACCACAGAAAAAACCATAGCCTTGACTAGATGGACCTTTGTTGGCAAAGCAATGTCTCTGCTTTTGAATATGCTATCTAGGTTGGTCATAACTTTCCTTCCAAGGACTAAGCATCTTCTAATTTCATGGCTGCAGTCACCATCTGCAGTGATTTTGGAGCCCCCCAAAATAAAGTCTGATACTATTTCCACTGTTTCTCCAAGTGAAGTATATTAGTGCCCAGTTAATTTATTGATAACTATAAAATGAGATTTTGTGTTATGCAGTGAGACTCCTCAATAGTTTTTCACCTGAATTAATGCTATTGCAAAAATGCATGCCTCTATTATTTTTGCATGAAATTATTTTGAAGTAATAATTTACTGTTACTCATCACTGCAGTATTTAAAGTTTTTAAAAGCATATTTTAGAACAATCCTCTCTACTATTTCAGTCTCCCCTGGTCGCTCAGATGGTAAAGCATCTGCCTGCAATGTGGGAGACCCGGGTTCAATCCCTGGGTCAGGAAGATCTCCTGGAGAAGGAAATGGCAACCCACTCCAGTACTCTTGCCTGGAAAATCCCACGGACAGAGGAGCCTGGTAGTCTACAGTCCATGGGGTCGCAAAGAGTTGGACACGACTGAGCGACTTCATTTTCCCTACTATTTCAAAGAAGTTTGAATTTGAAGAGAATTCTCTATTTTGACAAATATAATAAAGTGGTTATTAATCCCCTCTTATATTATGTCAGGCTTATAGATTGAATCAAGGAATGATTGGTACCTGTAGATGTGGAAATTATTTTATATGTTTTGTAGCATGCAGATTGGATTAATATAATTCTCTGTATGCACCTTTATCAGAACTCTCATTGTAGAAAATGTGACAGGTAACTGTATTTGGTAATAAGTATGATTCATAATTCCTATAAGATAGTGAATATCTCACCAGTTGAAGTCTCTGTATTGGCTTATTATTATGAACTTTTCTTGAATTTTAATTTTGACTGATGTGTATCCATTGACTCTAATCTTCATACAAAATAGTTCCACCAAAATTTATTTTAGATAATTATTAGCTCATAAAGAGCTTCGGTTCTGTCCAGAGACGACTATGGAAAAGTATGCAAAATGGTCTAAAATAAGCATTAAATATTTCCCTGACTTTGGTAGGAAAACGAAATAAATAACAATATTGTGCTTATTTGAGATTTTAGTCTGAGCTTTTTCCTGTCTGCCCTCTGGTGGGATTACTAATAAGTAACTGGCAAGCTAAAATAATTTAGCTCATAGTGAGAGGATGCAGAAGAAAAGTATAGAGGTAAAATAAAACTCAGTTTTACTTATCTTACTTTAAATCATTGGACATATCATATGTATTACTAACTATGTTGGAAGAAGTAGATTTTGAAGCGTGAATTATTTCAATTGCATAAACTAAATAGAAAAAATAATTTAAAACAGACTCAAAGCTACTATTTTCCTTCACTGTATGTTTTCCCTATAGCTACTTGATGACTGAATAGTAGTACGAAAATTAATTACTTAAGTAATTTTCTTTCTTCCTATAAAAATGATGGCTTGACTTTTCCCTTTTTGAAAAAAAAAAACACCCTAGTTTTTTTTAAGCTAAATTTAAATGAATTATGATTTATTGGCATCATGTAGATACACAATATTCTTCCAAGGTCTGAAATGTAGCACTCATTTAATCACAAAAAAAATGTGATGTGCATAAAGAAGCTTCATTTTCACACAGTTCCTAAATTATTTACATTTAAGCAGTTTTTGCTAGAGAGAAGCACTGATTTTGACTAAGACATTTTTTAGGAAAAGGTTAACTAATATCTTCTGACGTAAATTTAGAGTGAAACAAATGCATCTTTAAATCTTAGTAAAACATCAGTATTTTACATTTACTTTGTATATTTTTATGGTTATAAATTTATTAATTTACTCAAGTTAAAAAAATGAAACTATGATCTGCTCTCTTTATTTCATAAATTGAAGCTATTTTAATATCAAAAAGAATCTCCAGTTTTAAGAATTGCACCTAATTTTATGAAGCACTTTATTAAAACTCACTGTATCACTTAATCAACATTTTAATGGCTTCCTAACACTGACTGTATTATATAACTAATGTTTCACAGTCTACCTAAAGTATTAACATTGGACCTTTTTGTAAAGAAATTCTTTCTATTCTGTCAAAATTATTTGGTTATTTGCCATGACAGCAGGGTGCCATTTATTTGAGGGAAAATAATGGCATATATTTGGTTTATGATTATCTTTTCTTATTAGTGATGTTAAATGCTTTAGTTTATATTCTGTCTAAAACATAGCTATAAAAGTATTGATCCATAGCCTCAAAGTAGTAGCTTGAACCAGAACAGAGTCAATCCATCAGTAAAGAAAACCATTTCTTTGTTAGAAACTGGATTAGTGTGGTCTGATGCTTAAAATCTTGACTTCAGAAACCCACCTGCTTTTGGTGAGGTATTCAGACAAAGATTCCTGGAAGCTAGCCAGGTTTGTGCAGTGCTCAAACCCATTGCTTACGTGTTTGACAGTAACATCTGGTGGCACAGATGCTGAATTCTAGAGAGCCATAATTATTTTGAGAGGAGGGAAAAGTTGTCTTACACAGTTATTATCATGCTCTGACCGCAGGTATTAGGAGGAAGCAATCATTTCATACTTCTCTGCCAGCATATGTTTTCTCAGCTTTGGCGATGAAGTTTCTACATCATAGACAACAATGAGATTAAGAATCATTATGTATTTTTAAGCAATTGAAAGGTTTCAAAAGAGCATAAAGGATGTGATGGAAATGTTTCGTTGTCTCCAAGTACCTGTTCAAAAGCTATTGAGCGAGGTGCCAAAAATTCATAGGCTAGTCTATTCAAAGGAAAGCTGATGACAATAACCTCTCTTGGTTTCATACTCTATCCTGGAGCCACTCATAAATGAGGCTGTCAGATTTTATACCAGTGAAAGGAGTTTGTCGTAGCTTTCTTTATCTCGGCTTTTAAGAATCCCCTTGCCCCATTTTTTTTCTCTTTCTGAGACAGATTGTTATTTAAAATGATATGACAGGTGCCAGTGCAGCTGTATGTTGTTTGTCTTTTAGAAGCAATGTGTTATATACTGAGTGCACTCACAAATATAATGGTCTGGATTCACTTGGTAACATTCACTTCCAGGACTCAGAAACTGAGATTTGTCATTTGGTGTCAGAGTAGCCAATTTAGATGGCCTGCCTTCACTTGCATTTGTTAAGAGTTTAAGGGAACAAGAAATGGTCAATTTTAAGGAATATAAAAATGGTGGGCATAGATAGATTTTACTTCTCAGCTGCTCACTTGGCAGAGCTGAATACAAGGCTACCATTCATCGATTTATACATTCTCTGCTTCATCAAATATTAATGATAGCCTGCAATGTATAAGGTATTCTGTAAGCTGCCAAATATACATTAGTAATTGAAACTGACACAATCCCTGCCTTCCTGTAGTTGACGGGTTAGTCATGGGAGTTATAAATTCAAATGCCTTCAGGGTCAAGTAAATAAAGAAAATTAGGGAAGCTATGAATGCTAAGTCACTTCAGTCATGTTCGACTCTGTGTGATCCCATGGCAGCCCACCAGGCTCCCCTGTCCCTGGGATTCTCCAGGCAAGAACACTGGAGTGGGTTGCCATTTCCTTCTCCAATAGGGAAGCTATGAATAAAAGTTTATAATTAGTGGAGGAGGAAGTGGCTAAAAGAGAGTGAATATTCTACTGGACAAAATTCAAATTCAAAATTTGCTTAAACAATGAGGCAAACCTTAAAAAAAGAGCCGCAACCGGGGTCTGAGTGCATTATGTGAGTCTCTGCTTCTGAGGTTGAACTTGTAATGGATTAAAAAGTAGGGATGTCCCAGTGACTGTGTGAACTGTGTTTGCCTTAGTGACCTGCTTCTCCCATTTATCACTTAGCATGTCATCAGCAATGTGTGATCAGGGACCTGGAGAGGACAGGATGAGTTTTCAAGTCCCTGATCCTTGAATTAGCTACATTGCATGTGTGTGTGCTAATTTGTTTCAGTAGTGTCCAACTCTTTGCAACCCTATGGACCATAGTGTGCCAGGCTCTTCTGTCATTATGCCTGGCTTAATAGGCAGCCACCTTAGAAATTTCCGGCCAGCCACTGCTTGGTGCCCACTGTGGGCAGGCTCAATGGCTGTCTGCTCTTGTTGGATTCAGTGGTTCTGGCTGATTTGCTTTGTTGGTAGTGGCTTTTCCATGGTAAACCTCCTATTTATCCTCCTATAGACAGGGAATTGTCTTTTAATTCATGGCAAATAGATCTAAACGGTGAGCTATCCTGTGGTTAAGGTTGATATAGATCTGATTACCTCTAGGTCAGAAATCACCATATATTTTGACTGAGCAACACAGCAAAATAAAAATTAAAGATCAACAGTGATATAGTAATGAAACTCAACCTAATAGAAATTTGTTCCATGACTTGAACCATCAAGATACGGTGAATAAAATGTTAGGATGTCAGTACTAGATGTAGCCTGCTTTACACCACACACTTAGAACTACTGTTACTGGGTACAGTCTAGTGTTGGAATAGCATTACATTTTAAGGTTTTAAAACAAAAACACATAAGAGAATCCTCTATTTAGGAAGAGAAACTACTCAGTATCTGAAACCAAGAAAGTCAAGTCAGGGGAGTGCTATGTTGCTCAGGCACCGTTTTGCTGACCAAAGCAAACTTATGGTTTCATTTACACCCTTGGCACATGAATTACAGCTTTAGGAGTAGGTTTACAAGGGCTTAGAACATTTTCCACTGGAGTAAGTCCACTTCTCACTGACTGACTTTCAGAGGATGAGGCTGTTATTAATTGGTTGGCTTTCAGAGGCTGTTCACTGATATGAACTTTCATAGATTAAAATTTTTAAAAGCAGTTCTGAGCTTAGAACATTTAAACTTTTCCTAGTATTTTGGGAATGTTTTTTGTTCTCATCAGTTTCCGCAACTCACTGAACTTTCCATGCTGATCTTATTGACTGTTCTGAGGGGATTTGCCTGAGTTTACTCACAGTGACTCTCTCTTAATGGAGCTTCCAACATGACTTATTTTTATAGCAGATAGTTCCTAGGTGATTACAACATCACATGCCTGTTTTTCTGAGAACTGGAGGATGACTTTAGTGCTTTTAAGGTGATTTTTTTCTTGGTAACTTTATCACTCAGAAAAAATACCATAAAATGTAAATGTTGCTACTGTTGCATTATCCCATTAGACTATAAGGACTCAATCCATTAATTACAAGCATAAAATGGTAAATCATCAGTCTACTTTAGGAAAATAAATTTTAATTCTCATGGGGGCATCACAGACTATATTGAAGAACACAGATTTTAAAGGAGTGGTTGTCTGCTATGCATTTCTTAGTGACCTTCAGAAGCTTAACCTCTCCATGCCTCTTTTCTCATCTGCAAAACTGATTCAAAATATTACTTTTTTATTGAGTTATTACTAGGATTAAATGAATTAATATATTAAAAATGTTTAGAACAGTCCTGGGATGTAATGCTCTAGTAATAGTATGTGTGTGTTTAATTTCATTACTAATATCAAAGACTTTTAAAAATGAGTCATTTTTGCATCTGGGTAGTTGAGATGAAAGGATAGATGTTTGCAATTTGTCATTACATTTGTTATATATTTCTCATTATGAGGAACAATGTAGCTTATCTTTGACACATAAACTGTGAAGAACTGAGAATGAAGATAAAATATAACAAGGATAATTTCAGTTCAGTCGCTCAGTTGTGTCCAACTCTTTGTGACCCCATGAATCGCAGCACGCCAGGCCTCCCTGTCCATCGCCAACTCCTGGAGTTCACTCAGACTCACGTCCATCGAGTCAGTGATGCCATCCAGACATCTCAACCTCTGTCATCCCCTTCTCCTCCTGCCCCCAATCCCTCCCAGCATCAGGGTCTTTTAGCCCCACATATCTATTTAACTCTGACAAAAGCCACTCTGTGTTAGAGAATTCATGACAACTCACAGTACTTTCCTTAATTAAAATTTCTGTTGTTTTAGAGTGAATGTAAGTTCAAAATGAATAAAAGCAACAATAAAGAGAGAGCATGTCAGAAAGGGAAGTCAAAGGCATATGAGTGAAGAGGAGTCCCTCAGATTTTGTCATCATGAAGATATTACAAATTGGCTATATTCACATGACTTTCAGGATTTTACAAAGCTATTTGAGTCGATGATTCTCAACAGTGGCTACATGTTATAAACTCTTTGAGAGGTTTCAAGACGTATGATAATCTAGCCTCACCTCACATCTCTGGGGCAGTGGGCCCTAGGTATCAGGAATTTTTCAAAGCTCCCCAGAGAGTGCAACCAGGGCAGAGAATCACTAAAGTGTTATAGGTATGCCATGACTAGTGGGTGCCTGCATTTGCCAGAGTTCCAGCCATTGCCCCATTGACACCTGCTTCTTTACCAGGTCTCCACCTGCTTCTCTGACTTTAGCATCTTTGATTCTTTAAGGCCTGAAATGAAAGAAATAAACAGAACTAGCTAGTAATGCTGAAGAAGCTGAATTTGAATGGCTCTATGAAGATCTGCAATACCTTTTAGAACTAACACCTGAAAAAAGATGTCCTTTTAATTATAGGGGACTGGAATGCAAAAGTAGAAGCCAAGAAACACCTGGAGTAACAGGCAAATTTGGCCTTGGAGTACAATACAAAGCAGGGCAAAGTTTAACAGAGTTTTGCCAAGAGAATGCACTGGTCATAGCAAACAATGTCTTCCAACAACACAAGAGAAGACTACACTTGGACATCACCAGATGGTCAACACTGAAATCAGATTGATTACATTATTTGCCAGCAAAGATGGAGAAGCTCTATACAGTTAGCAAAAACAAGACCAGGAGCTGACTGTGGCTCAGATCATGAGCTTCTTATTGCCATATTCAGATTTAACTTGAAGAAAGTAGGGGAAACCACTAGACCATTCAAGTATGACCTAAATCAAATCCCTTATGACTATACAGTGGAAGTGAGAAAGATTTAAGGGACTAGATCTGATAGACAGGGCCTGATTAACTCTGGACAGAGGTTCATGACATTGTACGGGAGATAGGGATCAAGACCATCCCCAAGAAAAAGAAATGCAAAAAGCAAAATGGCTGTCTGAAGAGGCTTTACAAATACCTGTGTAAAGAAGAGAAGCCAAAAGCAAAGGAAAAAAAGAAAGATATACCCATTTGAATGCAGAGTTCTAAAGAATAGCAAGGAGAGATAAGAAAGCCTGCCTCAGCGATCAATACAAAGAAATAGAGGAAACCAATAGAATGGGAAAGACTAGAGATCTCTTCAAGAATATCAGAGATACCAAGGGAACATTTCATGCAAAGATGAGCTCAATAAAGGACAGAAATGGTATGGGCCCAACAAAAGCAAAAGATACTAAGAGATGGCAAGAATACACAGAAGAACTGTACAAAAAAGATCTTCATGACCCAGATAATCACGATGGTATAATCACTCACCTGTTCTCAGGACCAAAAAAAAAAAAAAAGATTTAAATTCATCTAGGGGATGAAAGAAAGTGAAAGTGAAGTCGTTCAGTCATATACGACTCTTTGCGACCCCATGGACTGAGCCTACCAGGCTCCTCCCTCCATGGGATTTTCCATGGCAAGAGTACTGGAGTGGGTTGCCATTTCCTTCTCCAGGGGATCTTCTCAACCCAGGGATCGAACTGAGGTCTGCCGCATTCCAGGCAGATGCTTCAGGGATACCATATTAAAAAGCAGAGACATTATTTACCGACAAAGGTCCATTTAGTCAAAGCTATGGGGTTTCCAGTAGTCATGTATAGATGTGAGAGTTGGACTATAAAGAAAGCTGAGCACTGAAGAATTGATGCTTTTGAACTGTGGTGTTGGAGAAGACTCTTGAGAGTCTCAGAGTCTCCTTAGACTGAAAGGAGAGGCAACCAATCCATCCTAAAGGAGATCAGTCCTGAGAGTTCATTGAAAGGACTGATACTGAAACTTAAACTCCAATACTTTGACCACCTAATGTGAAGAACTTACTCATTTGAAAAGACCCTGATGTTGGGAAAGATTGAAGGCAGGAAGAGAAGGGGATGACAGAAAATGAGATGGTTGGATGGCATCACTGACTCAATGGACAAGTTTGAGTAAACTCCGGGAGTTGATAATGGACAGGGAGGTCTGGTGTGCTGCAGTCCATGTGGTTGCCAAGAGTCGGACATGATTGGGTGACTGAACTGAACTGATAGACAAGCTACAGAGTTTTGACCACTGCAAAAGTAGTTCAGAAAACTTCTGGTAATAAAGAAAGTAGAGAGTAAGACTGATGATAATCTTTATATTGTGAATTACTTCCTAGTACTTTGGGTGTATAGCAGTAGTTTTAAGTCCTTTTCTATTTGTTTTGGCTGGGTCTTGAATGCAGCTATGTCATGTGTTATTATCCACACTGATGTCTTAATAAATGGTCTGTATTTCTCTAGATATTTATAAGTGTTTTATTTTGAAGATCTGAGTGGTATGTCCCAATGATTGTGTGTTAGAATCAAGAAACTTATAAGAGATATAAATCCTTGGGCCTATCCTACACTAGTTGAATTAGAATCTTTGAAGGAGGGAATATAGACATTAAAATTTTGTCATAAAAGTTTTAAAATATTTTGTTTTAAATATTTATTAAAAAATATATTTTTAAATAACAATGTACACCCAAATTTGAGCATAATTTATTTAAGAGGTGTAGATAAAACAACAGTCAAAATAAAAAAGCAGAGAAATATATGCTAAGAGAAAAAGATAATGCAGTTTAAAATATGGCAAAATTTGAGAGAAAAAAACAGAATACATTCTTGTGGAAAAATTCTAGACTCTCTTTTAGGTGGTTATTAAGAAAGTAATAGGTTAAATTCAGCCTAGTTCAAGGAGGTGGCATGAAAAGTATGCTGAGGTTGTTTTAAACTAAGGGTTCATGTTTCTAGGTTAAATTAATTGTCAGTATTTTTTCAGTATCTTCATGCTATCCCAATACCAGAGTGAAATCATAAAATGAATCAAAGATTTAAAATGAGACCACAATCATTTGGAGGCATGTTCAACTCCATGTTCTTTATTCTTAAGCAAATCTTTAGATGAATAGTTCTACCACCTCGGTGAAGATAATATTTTAATAATTTCTTGCATGAATGAAGTTTATTATTTGAAGATGAGATGTGTGATAAGTATATATAGAATTACATATAATGTGATCAATGATTGATTATGCTTATTATTATCTACATTGCATTTTTTTTTTGAGCACTATATTGACATCACACTTTGTTGGCTTTGAAAAGTTTGAAAAAAAAAGAGAGAGACTCTAGAAGATGGTGTAATAAGTTACTTGTATCCTTTGATTTCTTCTGTTATTTTAAAATGTCTTTCAATGATGAGATACTGAATTACTAAATCTTATCCTTTCTTAAGACACTAAAAGTCTGTAGTAGAAAAAATAAAGATGGTTTATTCTTCTAAAATATTGGCTTGAGGATTTCTGGAACTAGCTCTTAATTTTAACAATTTAGAACTTCTCATGTGATCGCATAACTAGGTGTATATGGAAAAGCAGAAGAGATATACCTCTGTAACTACTGTGGTCAAGTGTAAAAGAAAAGATATTCTAAATTAGTTGATCTGTTACATCCCTTTAGGTTATTCAGAATTCTCTTGTGAGGCAGAATCAATAGGATATACGTATATATGTATGTTATACATATATACACATACACACACATATGTATGTAGAGAAAGAGAAGGGAGACAGAGAGAGACATTTATTATAAGGATTTGACACATATGGTGACTGAGGCTGAGAAGTTGCACGTCTGTAAGCTGAAAACTCAAAAAACTGGAGGTATTGTTCCAGCCTAAACTGTAAGATCTGAGAACCAGGGAGTTTGATGGTATAATTTTAATCTGAACAAAAGATGGACAATGTCCCAGTTCGACCTTTCAGAGAGGGAATTCTTTCTTCCTCTGCCTTTTTGTTGTATCAATATTTAAGCCCTCAGTGGATTAGGGGATGCCCACTTACTATGGAGAGGGCAATCTTCATTCAGCCTGCTAAACCAAATGCTGATTTCCTGCAGAAACACACTCACAGACATACCCAAAGACAATGATTAGCCAAAAATGCTGACTCCCTGTGGCCTGGTCAAATTACCCACCTACCCTGTGCTCAATACAACAGAGTTAATCAAGGTAGGCCTAAATCATTTTCTTAATATTATAATGAAGTTTTTATGTAACAAAGACACTGTTACCAAGTGTCACATTTAGCCTCTTTCTTTGTCATTAAAAGAGACCTAGATACTGCTGTCAATGTATCTATCCTCCATCCTCTGTGAGCATCCTAGAGATTTGGAAAATGCTTAGCATCTAGTGAGTTAGAAAAATCATTAAAACACAAAATATCTAAAACTGAAAAGTCTTTAAACCAAAATCATAAAAATGAACAGACATATTTGCCTTGGGACTGCATACTTCTATTTGCTATACTTAAATTGATTAATTTGTGCCAGTTTCTAACATCAGAGATTTCTATCACCAGAATGAAAAAAAGATCCTCTACATCTAGGTAAAATACAGCGTGGAGTACAGAAGGCAATATTGTGTAGTTATAAAGCTGAGGGTTTGAGCTAAATCTTGGTTCAAATCTTGGATCAAATTTTACATGCTATGTAGATCTTTTAATTCTCTAAGCCTGAGCTTAATCATTTGTAAAATGGAGAGAATATCACTTATTACGTTATAATTAAATAATATAATACTTACAAATATACTGACATACAGATGACATTGAATATTAAATGGATTCTATTAATATTTTGATTCTGTGTGAATCTGGAAAACTAACAAACAATTCTGAATTAGTCTAGTTATTGTAAGATACTATGAAGCTCTAAGCTTCATCTGGATATCTATTTTTCCAACTATATTTGCATAGCATGTCACAGTATCAGCTTGCTGGTGTGTGGCATTTATACACACACACACACACACACACACACACACACACACACACACACACACACACACACACACACACACAGATATAGCCAAAAATGAAGCGGAACAGAGAGTTATGCCTTAACTAGGATTTTCAAGTTGACTGAAGTCTTTCCACGTTTAACTTGAAGATTATCTAATATCTCAGTTTTTATCTTTTGGGATGAATACAATTCAGTGTAATTCTATGCAGTAATTAACAATTCCCTCCCCTCCCAAAAATAGGATTACAGTTGATTAACATAAAGAATATAGTCTTTCCCTACTTGTAAATGTGCTATTTATTTAATAAACTTTCCTGCAAAATAAAAATTGATAATTCAGCCTAATATCCCACTCATGCATGCATGCTAAGTTGCTTTAGAGTTGTGTCTGACTCTTTGTGACCCTATGACTGTAGCCTGTCAAGCTCCTCTCTTCATGGAATTCTCCAGGCAAGAGTACTGGAGTGGGTTGCCCTGTGTTCTCCAGGGGATCTTCTTGACCCAGGGATCAAACCCATGCATGTCTCCTGCAGTTCAGCTCTTGCATTACAGGCAGATTCTTTACTGCTGAGCCACCAGGGAAGCCCAGTACCCCCACTCATAGCAACCACAAAATTATAGAAGAGTTTTATATGCCCCTTTAAAAAATAAGTATTTTATAGAAAAAAAATGATAATGATCTTTTACCTAAATATCTTAGCTTGGGAATTTTCTTTAGATGTGGAATCAGAATTTAGGTGGGATTATTTATTTCTTCAGACATCAAAAATCTGTTGTTAAATTACCATATGTAAAATAGATAGCCCATGGAAATTTGCTGTATGGCTCAGGAAACTCAAACAGGGGCTCTGTATCAACCTAGACCAGTGGAATGGGCAGTGAGATGGGAGGAAGGTTCAAAGGAGAGGGAATGTATGTATGCCTATGGCTAATTCATGTTGAGGTTTGGCAGAAAACAACACAATTCTGTAAAGCAATTATCCTTCAATAAAAATAAATAAATTTTTAAAATGTTGTATGCAAGGCACATTCAGCTTTTAGCGAGTTATCTTTACTGTGTGTTTTTAGGCACACATCAATAGGGTTACTGATTTTGTGGCCTCATGATGAGGCCACAAAAAAAGAAGGGAAGTCATTCCTAAGTCTCTTTCAAACTAAGGGTAGTCTTCACATCAAGCAAAAGAAACAAAAACACAAACTGCAGTGGACCGTTGATTGTGGTTTATCATATTCCATTTAGCACAAATATTACTTGACCCTGAATCGGTAAATCAATAGATGGCACAGTCATTGGGAGCCGAGAACTTGATGGCACAGAGCATTGGTGAGGCAAAGACCTGGGTTGGCCCTATCTGAGAACTGGGGGATAGAATTTCCAGATTCCAAGTATGATGGTTAATTTTATGTGTCAACTTGACTGGGCCACAAGGTGCCCAGACATTTAGCTAAACATTATTCTGAGTGTGTCTTTGAGGGCATTTCTGAATGAGTTTAACATTTGAATCAATAGAGCAAGTAAAGCATATTGTCCTCCAAAGTGTAGGTGGGCATCGTCCAGTCAATTAAACACCCAAATAGAACAAAAAGCCTGAGTGAGAGGAAATACCTCCTGCCTGATTGCTTGGGCTCTCACCTTTGGTCGTTTCTAACCTCAGACTGGGAAAAAAAAAATTGATACTTCTTGGTTCTCGAGCATGCTGGCTTTAAGATTGGAATTTGCAGCATCAGTTCTCATGGTTCTTAGGCCTTTGGACCCAGACGGGATACATAATTAACTCTCCTGGGTCTTCAACTCACTGACTGCAGATCTTG
The DNA here is from genome assembly GCA_006408675.1 of Madoqua kirkii. Lineage (NCBI taxonomy): Eukaryota > Metazoa > Chordata > Mammalia > Artiodactyla > Bovidae > Madoqua > Madoqua kirkii. Next base: position 1,267 of record SJYC01056323.1, on the reverse strand, counting down.
GGACTCTTGAGCCTCCATAATTGCATGCGGTGATCTTTCATAATCTATTTTCATGTATACACACAGCAGACACATACTCACACACAGACATACACTCACCCACACCTGCCCTGTCACTTCTGTTTCCCTGGAGAATTCTGACTAATATGCAGAGCTTACCCCCCAAATCTTAAGAATTGTTTTTTTCTGAATAGATCAAGAAAAAAATTTGAAATAGAGAAGGTATATTTGGCTCTACCAAAACTAATAATTAGAATTGAGAGAGAGAGAGGATCAGTCACCTGTGAAAAGTGAGAAAAATTGAAAGTTGGTTCCATGTTTAACACTGTATTTTAAATTAGAAGATCCTGGGTAAGCTTCCTGACATTTCCTCTTAGTAACTTTGATACAAGGAAGTCTGTTTCTGAAAACTTGCTTTCTCATTTATAAAATTAATTCTTGGGACTATGTCAGTGGTGTTTAATCCATTAGTATCTCTTGGGAAACTGTTTAAAAGTAGTCTGAGCTGATCATCAGAGATTCTGAGCTCTTTATCAGAGATTCTAACTTAATTGGGCTGATGTCTGAGTCTATCATCTGAGATTTTGATTTAATTGATCTGATGTGGAGACTAAGCACCAGCATTTAACTTGATCTTTCTAAGTGATTCTACCCTGCAGCTGGTCCTCAGTGCTGCTGGACTAAATCCTAAGATTCCTCATGACTGAACAGAATTAGTATTGACATGAAGCTAGTACTGGAAAAGGACTAGTATACAATGAACTCAATTCAGATAATATTTTAAAATTATTAAATGCTTGTTTTCTTTGGAAACTATTAGAAAAAAAGTTCTGATTCTAAATTTTCTGTGGCCTTGTAAAATCGGTATATTTTTAATCTAGTTTAATCTATATTTGTCTAGTACTCAAATTCTTAGATTACATAGAATTTATGGCTGCATTTTCTTTGGTTTTACATTGTTCAGTTCACAAATTGCTTGTCCTCTTTATGTTATTTGGTATTTTCATTACTTTTGTGGTAACTGGGAAAAAAAGGAATATAGAACTTATGTTATAACTTTTTTCACCAAAAAAATACACAGACACACATACACACACACAAACATCCACACATATAGCAAATCACATTTCCAATAGTAGTTGTATATTGGAACACTATATTCCCAATATTATCCAGATCAATAAAGAGAAAATTCTGATCACTGTTTGAAATCTGTACGAATGATTGAAATGTACCTTAATGACTAAAAAACAAATGTAAATCACAA
>SJYC01056322.1:0-13189 GCA_006408675.1 Madoqua kirkii | reverse complement strand
TTCAATTTGAATGCCAACAGATGCATATAAATTCAAGCCAAATTTACTAGCTTAATAAGAATAAATAACCTAAAATTTCTAGATTAATTTATTTTCAATTTTCTTTTAAAATATCCAATTAGCTGCAAGTGCAATGAAATGTCAGTAATCTATACCTGTAAGATTCTCACAAATATGTAAAAATAAATCTTAATTAAAAGAAAGTCTTGGACTTCACTGGTATTGAGAATACAACAAAGACTAACTTAGCCAAGGTTACAGGAACATACCTGCGCTGAGGGTCGCTGATTTGGATGCTGATTATGTCTAGGCCTATAAGATGCCATGAACAGGAGTTGAAATTTTATCAAATTGTAAGAAAGAAGTGACTAGATTTCTCTCTCTCTTTATCTGTTAATGCTTCCTTGATTTTAGTTTTGATAGGAAGTGAAAGAATTTAAAATCTCTCTATTAAATTCAGCCTTTGTAGCATCAAATTCATGAAATGCATCTGGGATAACACTGGCAATTTTTCAGAACCTTTATAAGTAGCACAAAACTGCCATAAAGGAATTTCATTTGGTCTTGACTACATGGGACTACAAGTGACTTACTAGCAGTACCTAAGGAGTTTCTGGAGATGATAGAAATAGTGGAGGGTATAGCAAATTGATTTCTTTTTTAAATTTTTAATTAAGAATTTATTTGCTTAATTTATTAACACTAGCTACCAATTTTGAGTTTATATTTTTTTAAGATTTGCTTTACTAGAGACTCGAGAAGGCAATGGCACACCACTCCAGTACTCTTGCCTGGAAAATCCCGTGGATGGAGAGCCTGGTAGTCTGCAGTGCATTGGGTTGTTAAGAGTCAGACACCACTGAGCAACTTCACTTTCATGCTTTGGAGAAGGAAATGGCAACCCACTCCAGTGTTCTTGCCTGGAGAAACCCAGGGATGGCAGAGCCTGGTGAGCTGCTGTCTATGGGGTCACACAGAGTCGGACATGACTGAAGTGACTTAGCAGCTTAGCCGTTACTAGAGATTAAATATTATATCAAATCTTTATAAAAGTCTTACAAGTTTTATACATTCATGTATACACTCAGTTCAGTTCAGCTGCGCAGTAGTGTCTGACTCTTTGTGATCCCATGAATCACAGCACACCAGGCCTCCCTATGTATCACCAACTCCTGGAGTTTACCCAAACCTATGTCCATCAAGTTGGTGATAACATCCAACCATCTCATCCTCTGTCATCCCCTTCCCCTCCTGCCCTCAATCTTTCCCAGTATCAGGGTCTTTTCAAATGAGTGAGCTCTTCACACCAGGTGGACAAAGTATTGGAGTTTCAGCTTCAGCACCAGCCCTTCCAATGAACACCCAGGACTGATCTCCTTTAGGGTGGACTGGTTGGATCTCCTTGCAGTCCAAGGGACCCTCAAGAGTCTTCTCCAACACCACAGTTCAAAAGCATCAATTCTTCGGTGCTCAGCTTTCTTTATGGCCCAACTCTCACATCCATACATGACCACTTGAAAAACCATAACCTTGACTAGGCGGACTTTTGTTGGCAAAGTAATGTCTCGACTTTTTAATATGCAGTCTAGGTTGGTCATAACTTTCCTTCCAAGGAATAAGCTTCTTTTAATTTCATGGCTGCAGTCACCATCTGCAGTGATTTTGGAGCCCCCCAAAATAAAGTCAGCCACTGTTTCCACTGTTTCCCCATTGATTTACCATGAAGTGATGGGACCGGATGCCATGATCTTCATTTTCTGAATGTTGGACTTTAAGCCAACTTTTTCACTCTTCTCTTTCACTTGCCACAAGAGACTCTTTTGTTGTTCTTCACTTTCTGCCATAAGGGTGGTGTCATCTGCATATCTGAGTTTATTGATATATCTCCTGGCAATATTGATTCCAGCCTGTGTTTCCTCCAGCCCAGCGTTTCTCTTGATGTTCTCTACATAGAAGTTAAATAAGCTGGGTGACAATATATAGCCTTGATGTACTCCTTTTCTTATTTGGAATCAGTCTGTTGTTCCATGTCCAGTTCTAACTGTTGCTTCCTGACCCACATATAGGTTTCTCAAGAGGCAGGTCAGGTGGTCTGATATTCCCATCACTTTCAGAATTTTCCACACTTTATTGTGATCCACACAGTCATGGGCTTTGGCATAGTCAATAAAGCAGAAATAGATGTTTTTCTGGAACTCTCTTGCTTTTTCCATGATCCAGTGGATGTTGGCAATTTGATCTCTGGTTTCTCTGCCTTTTCTAAAACCAGCTTGAACATCAGGAAGTTCACGGTTCACGTATTGCTGAAGCCTGTCATGGAGAATTTTAAGCATTACTTTATTAGGGTGTGAGACGAGTGCAATTGTGCAGTAGTTTGAGCATTCTTTGGCATTGCGTTTCTTTGGAGTTGTAATGAAAACTGACCTTTTCCAGTCCTGTGGCCACTGCTGAGTTTTCCAAATTTGCTGGCATACTGAGTGCAGCACTTTCACAGTGTCATCTTTCAGGATTTGAAACAGCTCATCTGGAATTCCATCACCTCCACTAGCTTTGTTCATAGTAGTGCTTCCTAAGGCCCACTTGACTTCACATTCCAGGATGTCTGGCTCAAGGTGAGTGATCATAGCATCGTGACTATCTGGGTCATGAAGATCTTTTTTGTACAGTCCTTCTATGTATTTTTACCACCCCTTCTTAATATTTCTGCTTCTGTTAGGTCTATACGATTTCTGTCTTTAATTGAGCTCATCTTTGCATGAAATGTTACCTTGGTATCTCTAATTTTCTTGAAGAGATCTCTGGTCTTTCCCATTCTATTGTTTTCCTCTATTTCTTTGCATTGATTGCTGAGGAAGTCTTTCTCATCTCTCCTTGCTATTCTTTGAAACTCTGCATTCAGATGTGGATATCTTTCCTTTTCTCCTTTGCTTTTCATTTTTCTTCTTTTCACAGCTATTTGTAAGGCCTCCTCAGACAGCCATTTCCTTTTTTGAAATTTTTTTTCTTGGGATGTTCTTGCTCCCTGTTTCCTATGCAGTATCATGAACCTCAATCCATAGTTCATCAAGCACTATGTCTATCAGATCTAGTCCCTTAAATCTATTTCTCACTTCCACTGTATGGTCATAAAGGATTTGATTTAGGTCAAACCTGAATGGTCTAGTGGTTTTCTCCACTTTCTTCAATTTCAGCCTGAATTTGGCAATAATGATTTCATGATCTAATGATTCATGTACATCATTAGATAAAGTTATATGGTCGTTAGAAGTAATGGTTAATTTAGATATATTTGTAATTATGAGAAATATGATCATGAATAATCTCCAAGTGTTTCAAAGCTAGAAAACATTTCTACCCTTTCAGAAGAGGTAAAATTTTGGAAAAGCGTTCTTGCCAATTTGGAAATTATATTTTCCATATTTTTTACCAGGAGGTATCCATAAGATTAATATTTATCCCTGTGGATGAGATTTCTATCAGCAAATCCTTATTTGCATTTTAGGAGAGAATAATTACAATAAAACAAAACAAAGTTCGGAATTATTATTATAGTGGGTTACCTATTGAAAGAAAAATTTATTCATAAGTATTTGTTAAAGAAGGGAAGGCAGACTTGTTTGAGCAGACTGTCTCACCATCTCAGTAAATATAGGGACCACTGCAATGGGCTTTTGCAGTTGAAGACAGAGATTGGACTTAACTCCAAATACCAGAAATAGTCCTTTATAGACAAGGAAAAGAGTTTGTGTCAATAAATTGAATAATGTTAGAGGAAACTTCAGTGATCAGGTAAATTTTGGCTATACTGACCCCAAATAATTCTTTCTGAAGGAAGGCCAAGGTGATCAGGAATCCCTTGGGAAATGGTAGGGGTTGAGGATCAAGATGAGATACTGAGGGTGATGATCTACTGAGAACGGGAAGTGAAGTGAAAGTCGCTCAGTTGTGTCTGATTCTTTGTGACCACATGGACTATATAGCCCATGGAATTCTCCAGGCCAGAATACTGGGGTGGGTAGCTTTTCCCCTCTCCCTTCCCAACCAAGGGATCAAAGTCAGGTTTCCCTCAAAGCAGGCAGATTCTTTACCAGCTGAGCCACCAGAGAAGCCCACTGAGAACAGGGCCTCCTCGTTAAATTGACTTCACAGGATTCCTACTAATATTGAACAAACAGAGAGGAATGCAATAGCTCAAAAGTGAAGGTCTAAGTGATAAGGAATTCAGAGGTGCCTGAGTAGCTTGGTCATGGAAAGAATCTTTGTCATTTGTTAAATAATCAGAGTCAAATACAGGCAAGGATTTTATTAAAAAGGCCCATAAAAGCACAGGACTTCAGTTGTACTATAATAACAAAATTTTTAATTTTTTCTAGGATCATTTAATTATAACTTAGTTGTAAGATCCTAATGTCCAAACAGATTTGTTGTAAAGTGTAACATGAGTTTTAGGGAAAAGGTTATTAAATTTTCCTTTTTGCTGCCTCTTAACCAAGAAAAGGCTATTAAATTCTCCTTTTCCTGATGCTTAACCAAGAATTATCCCCCTAAATTAAATGCTTCAATCTTTCTTTTTGCCTGAGACCAACATTTTATTTATCCAAAATGTTATTTTTTTCCCCTTCCTACCACCCTAGCTTACTGAAATTTTACATTGCACTACGTTGTGGTGTCTGCATAGATGCTCAAAATGCTACAAACTGCAAATCTCATCTTAATGTTTAATGGGCAATGGAGGAGGATGCTTTTTGCCATATTTATAAAGGTTTCTATTTTCTTCAGCTTTGACTGATTACATCTCTTTCTCATACATAGTTAATTCAAATTATTTGTGCCTCTGGAGTATATAATATGAGCCCAAAAGTTGTACAACATCCTCATACTGTTTGCAAACTCTCTAAGTGATTCTTGCCAAGAACCAGCACTCAAGGGGAAAGTTAATATTCCAGGATATTAAAATAGCTTGATTTGACTTCATTTTCAAGGGAAGCTTTGTCAAATTAAAGGTGTAAGAGAAGTGTATCTAAAATTTGTATGCTTGATTCTTTGTTGTCTTTTCTCTGTTTAGGCAAACTTAGATACCTATATAGTATTTAAATATTTTAAAATAAAAAATCTGTTTTATTTTTAGAACATATTTCTGGCCATATACATATATAAAATCTCAATCAGCATGCACTGATGTTTACATATGAAAAACCTAAACGAAGTTATATTGCCTGGAACTGACCACTTATTTCTTCTCTCCAGGCTTGAGAAAGCATATCACAACTAATCTCTGTGGTTTGATCATTGTCACCTATATTGTTTCTAGAAAATGTCTGAAGTGAACTAGTCTATACATAGTTCATAGAGGCAGGCAAACCTTCATGTTATGCTTCAGGTATATATGACATAAAACTCAAGTTACAACTGGAGGATATAACACAGTAGATTGGAATAGCTGGCAAAACATTTGCTCATTTTCTACTTTAAAAAGTTCATCCATGATACAGAGGAAAAATCCAGAATGTGTGTGCTCTTTCTACCTGCTGATTATATAAATTTATTTTAAAAAGTCTATACTCTTTTCAAATGATGAATGGAATATTACTCTGAGACATTTAGGTGAAAAGTTATAAAGTCATTATTTTCAAATGGAGTTGCTGTTTTCTTTTCTCCTCCACAGAGGTTCCTTTTTGTGAGCACTGTCTTTGAAATGGGAAGGGGTTAAATATATTAAGACTTTAAGTAGATTACATGGATAGGAAAAATATGGAAATTTAGCTACAACTGAAATTGATATGAACAAATAGAAACAAGTAAATGTGAGGATGGAAGAGAACCAGGAATAAGGCTAGAAATGCACATCACAGCCTTCTATTCATCTAGTGAGAGTAGGAGAGATGCAAGAGTCTGCCTTTCTGCATTAGCTTATCACAGTAATGGCTGTCCATACTTGACTTGTTTGGAGAGACCCATGGGTCCTTGGCATTGATATTATTTCTATTATTTTGTAATAATAGAAACTTTGTTATATCCCTATTATTTTGTAAATTGATTTAGTTTTCCATTCACCTATTTGAGTTCATGTGCTAGGTTGCATAGTTCTTTTTGTGCGCTTCATTGCACCTTTTGGTTTGTATAAGCCTTGGGTGAGTACCAGAGGGACAGCTGCTCCTGCACTGGGGAAGAAAATTCAATGATTCGTGAACCTGCACAGCAAAGAGTGAAGACTGGTTTGTCCTCAAAGAGTGCATAAGCTTCCACTCTCAATGATGCAGAAATGTGAATGTAAAGCAGGTTCTCTCTTGGCATTTTGCCAGAAACATCTAGTTTTGTTGGATACCATAAGGAAAACACTATACAGATTCACTTACTTTACCTGGGAAGTTAAAATGATGGCATGTCTTATCATTGTGGTGTCATTTAAATCTAATCAATGTAAGAACCCATCTTAAGTCCATTTCCAAGACACTGCTTTAAAAAATAATCTTTTATTGTTCTTCAGTTAGCAAACTAAATGTATGTACATTAATATAGCCATGCCAAAAGGAAAAGAACCAATAGTACAATTTCTTATTCCTTCTTAAAAAGATGTATGTGTAACTATTTACATGGAATCAACACAAAACGTAAATTTTCTAATTTAGTTAACCAGGGTAGATACCTCTTCATCAAATATGGCTGTGTTTGATCAAAATTCTGTTCCTCTTGTTTCCCTCAGATAATGATAATAAAAGAGAAGAATCTGGGAAACTGAATTGCAATAATAATTTAATTTATTTAAAATAATTTAGTTCCTAAAGAAAAAAAGTATTGATTTTACTATTTACAGCATTTCAAAAGTTTTTCAAAGGGTAAAGAGGTATATAATAGATGAGTGTATATTAAAGACTGGTGTGCATAAGATTCAATAAATATCTGTTATTCTTGATGGAGATATGTTATTTAGCAAGAGCTCTAGACATTGTGTGGAGGTGAGAGTATATTGTAACAAATGAAAATGTGTTGATAGAAACAAAAATCACAGAAACCTATTTTTTTAAATAGTTTTAAGAGCTAACAGAATTTGGGAGTGTCTCATAAGAAACACTTTTAAAATCACAACGAGCATTTTCTAATGTGTGCCCCAAGTCTGCAAGTCCATTCTGTATAACTAACTCCGTGAATTCCAGCTAAATGTCATAGAAAACAAAATGTTAGAAGCAGATAAATTATAGAAAAAGATGAATAGATGTGCATGTGCTAAATCTGTGAATACCTTATATACTCTCTAAGTAGAATCATTTTTTGCCACACACCCTTGTCATTTATGAATTTAGCAAATATTAATCACATCTCACTCTGGGCCAAGAAGTCCTGTAGGAATGGTGAAAATAACAGTCTCTATCTTCTTGGAGTTTACACCTGACTTCTAATCTTTTATTACTCAGTTTACAAATTCCTCTATGAGACATTTCTCAATACCCAAGCTGAAATAGATAATTTCTCCAAGTGCTTTCATAGTACAACAAAGACTAATCAGTTGTCATCCTTATAATGTACAGTGTTAGAAATGAGCTCCTTGATAGCAGATTTGTCAGATTAATCTTTGAATCTTTAGTGTCTCAGATAGTTCAGTTCAGTCACTCAGTCCTGTCTGACTCTTTGCGATCCCATGAATTGCATCACGCCAGGCCTCCCTGTCCATCACCAACTCCCAGAGTTCACTCAAACTCACGTCCACTGAGTCAGTGATGCCATCCAGCCATCTCATCCTCTGTCGTCCCCTTCTCCTCCTGACCCCAATCCCTCCCAGCATCAGAGTCTTTTCCAATGAGTCAGCTCTTTGCATGAGATGGCCAAAGTACTGTAGTTTCAGCTTTAGCATCATTCCTTCCAAAGAACACACAAGACTGATCTTCTTTATAATGGACTGGTTGGATCTCCTTGCAGTTCAAGGCACTCTCAAGAGTCTTCTCCAACACCACAGTTCAAAAGCATCAATTCTTTGGCTCTCAGCTTTCTTCACAGTCTCAGATAGCACATGGTCCCAAATGAATTCTTAATAAATACTTATATAGTCATGAGTGATTTAATTGATGAATAAATTATAAATTAATCAACACAGTATCTTTAGCAGAACTGAAAAAAGTAATTCATATTATAAAATTTAAGTTTTAAAGTAGTTATTAAAACAAAAACTTATAATATTTAAAGTAGTTATTAGCTTCCCTGGTAGCTCAGCTGCAAAGAATCTACCTGCAATGCAGGGGAACCCAGTTTGATTCCTGGGTTGGGAAGATGAGCTGGAGAAGGGATAGACAACACACTCCAATATTTTGGAGCTTCCCTGGTGGCCCAGATGGTAAAGAATCCGCCTTCAGTGCAGGAGACCTGGGTTTGATACCTGCATTGGGAAGATTCACTGCAAAGGGAACAGCTACCCACTCCAATATTCTGGCCTGGAGAATTCCATGGACAGAGAAGCCTGGGAGGCTACAGTCCATGGGATCACAAAGAGTTAGACACAGCTGAGCAACTTTCACTTCACTTCATAGTAGTTATAACTAAATATTCATGAAAATTTGAAGGCATATTTGTTTATGTAACAAATTTCAGAATTGGAAACGCTATAGTAGTTTTAGGAAATTAACACAGCAGTTTTTGTAAAATGTGTAAGATATGGTTTTGACTCACGTCTCTAAAAAGTGTTCTTTGAAATTAATGAGCTTGGGATGTGATGCTAAGGGTGTGCCCATAATCTTTATTTTACATTGTTTATCATGTTAGGTCCTGCACATCCACCACTGTGAGGATGCACATTCCTTGCTGACTAATCTTTCCTGCATTCCTCTCCTGTGATGTATACATACAGGGGAACCTCAGAGTATGCTTAGTGACTTCTTGCCTGGTAAGGCTCTTCACTCTGATGAACTCAACATCTCCCTCCTCTCATTGCTATTTGCCTGAATCTTTCTATTCAATTCTCTTGAACTCAACAGCCTGTGGATTCAGCGCTAGCTTCACGATCTTTCTCCTATTACCGTTTTCTGGCCCTTTTAACATCACCATCTTCAAAATTCAGTGGACTTGCCTTTTTTCTTCTCTTTTCTTCTAAAGGTTCAATTTTTTTTTTTTTTTTTTTTTTTTTACTTCTCTGTTTTAGACACACACTGAAATTGTTATATACTGGAGTTTTTAACTTTATTGCCTTCAGAGTCATAACCTAGGATGTCTTACTCCTCAAACAAAACTTGTTTAGTTTTGTTGAAAACATCCCTTTCCTCATCCACATAAGCCCATTCTACACACATACACACCAAAATTATTTTTACTTTCCCTTGTGCTTCTGGTTTTCCTCCCATTTTCCAAAATTTTTCAATGATTTTCCTTTTCATTCTGCATTCATTTCCTCTCATTTATTCTTCAGTATGTCTTCTAACTCTGTGCCAGTAGAAGAACAATAATAATTTACTAAATGCTTCCTATTTGAAAAGTCAATGGACATCTTTCTCTCTTAATTCTACTCAGTCTCTCAGTAACATTTAAAACTCCTGTCTTCTTAAGAAACTTTTCTTCACTTTTCCACTACTGTTTTTCTTCTCTTTAGATTATCTCATCCATTTCCATGAATTTAAGTGCATTCTCTGATGACGACTCTAGTATTTACATACCTGTCCTTATTCTCTTCAAAACTCAAGTTCTGTTGTCATAAATACAACCATCCTTTGTCCTCTCTAACTCTCTCATAACATTTCATGTATGTATGATTGAAATAGAACTTTTGATTTCCTCCTCACAGTGTCATAATGCCTATCAGGTCTTGCCCATTTTAATGAATGACATCACCTTTCACCTAACAGCTCAATTTCCAACTCACATCCAATTAATAACTTAATCCTTTCTTTAAAGTCTTATAAGTGTGTTTTGAATCTGCTACTTTTCATTGATATGCTTTTCCACTACTTGGTTAGTGACAGCTTCCCATCGGGTCCTCTTCTATCTTTCTAATCCAGAGGTCAGCAAACTTTTCTTATAAAAGAACAGAAAATAAATATTTTAGGTTGTGTCAGCCAAACAGTCTATCTGTTACAACTTCTCAGCTCTGCCACTGTAGTGTGAAAGAGGACATAGGTGATATATAAAAAATGGATATGGTTTTGTTCTAATAAAACTTTATTTATAAATGAGATGGTGAGCCTCTGCCATGCTGCAGCTAGAGAGAATATCCTAAATGCAAAAATTATGTTACTCCCCTACTAAACATTTGCCTTCAATGATTTATTGATACTTTTGTAATAAAATACAAAAATTTTGGTAGTTTTCTAAGCACTGCATGTCTTGGTCCTTTCTTACCATTCTTATTTTATCTGAAGTCACATTGTCTAAAATCACCATTTTCATTTAAGTTTCGTATGCATGAGTAGTGTTCAAGACCAGCTATGTGATCTTCAAGGCACAGTGAGGAATTAAAATATGAAGCCCTCATTCAAAAGTTAATGATAAAAAGAAATGGAGCTCTAGAAAATGGATTAAGGTCTAGTAGGCTTCTTCTCTACATGACCTTGTAGATATTTTATATTACTTATTAATTAAATAAGAATATGCTATGGATGCCAAACTGAAGGATAGACTTTGGTATTTCGTTATTAAACATTTATTCACTGGAATTTTATTGTTCTTCTAATATAAGATTGAGAGTTTTGGGTTACTCATGAAAAACAAATTATTAGAGGAAAGCACAAGATTTTTCTGTAGCTCTGAGTTTTTTTAAAGTATGTGTTAACCAGATTAATTCTGCCACTTAAATCTATTACTATGAAAACCAACCCCATTAAACCCCAGATGAAGAGCTGAGTTGGCGTTTTGGCTGATCTTAACTATTAATTGGACCTTCTAATAAATACGACTTTTAGAACCATATAACCTGAAAAATAAACATCTGTTTTTACATAAACTTGAAGGACATGCTTTATTTGAATCATTTTTTCAGACATAAACTTCTGGTTGATTTTTGCCACTGATTTATGTATTGCTTTTAAAGTACTTAAACCTAAATTTTTCTTTGTTTTGGAAATTATAAGAGTATTTCTGGAGTTAGGACAGTTAGGTTTCAGTTCTGATTCTGCTACTTACTAGCAGTCACCATGGCCAGGTAATCTAGCTTCAGGAAATTTCAGTTTTCCATATGGAACTGCCCTGGAAATCCATAGATGTCATTTCAGTTGCTCAGTCGTGTCTGAGTCTGCAACCCCATGGACTGCAGCACACCAGGTTTCCCTGGCCATCAAAAACTCTGGAGTTAACTCACACTCATGTCCATTGAGTAGGTAATGTCATCCAACTATCTCATCCTCTGTCTTCCACTTCTCCTCCCACCTTCAATCTTTCCCAGCATAAAGGTCTTTTCCAATGAGTTAGTTTTTCACATAGATTGCCAAAGTATTGGAGTTTCAGCTTCAACATCAGTCCCTTCCAATGAATATTCAGGACTGATTTCCTTTAGGATGGACTGGTTGGATCTCCTTGCAGTCGAAGGGACTCTCAAGCGTCTTCTCCAACACCACAGTTCAAAAGCATCAATTCTTCAGTCCTCAGCTTTCTTTATAGTCCAACTCTCACATCCATACATGACTACTTAAAAAACCATAGCTATGACAAGATGGACCTTTGTTGGCAAAGCAATATCTCTGCTTTTTAATATGCCATCTAGGTTGGTCATAACTTTCCTTCCAAGGAGTAAGCATCTTTTAATTTCATGACTGCAGTCACTGTCTGCAGTGATTTTGGAGCCCAAGAAAATAAAGTCTGTCACTGTTTTCACTGTTTCCCCATCTATTTGCCATGAAGTGATGGGATCAGATGCCATGATCTTCGTTTTCTGAATGTTGAGCTTTAAGCCAATTTTTTCACTCTCCTCTTTCACTTTCATCAAGTGGCTCTTTAGTTCTTCTTCACTGTCTGCCATAAGGGTGGTGTCATCTGCACATCTGAGGTTATTGATATTTCTCCCAGCAATCTTGATTCTAGCTTGTGCTTCACCCAGTCCAGCATTTATAATGATGTACTCTGCAAATAAGTTAAATAAGCAGGGTGACAATATACAGCCTTGATGTACTCCTTTTCCTTTTTGCAACCAGCCTGTTATTCCATGTCCAGTTCTAAATGTTGCTTCCTGATTTGCATACAGGTTTCTCAGAAGGCAGGTCAGGTGATCTGATATTCCAGTCTCTTTAAAAATTTTCCACAGTTTGTGATGATCCACACAATCAAATGCTTTGGCATAGTCAATAAAGCAGAAATATATATTTTTTATGGAACTCTTGCTTTTTCCATGATCCAGTGGATGTTGGCAATTGGATCTCTGGTTCCTTTGCTTTTTTTAAATCCAGCTTGAACATCTGGAAGTTCATGGTTCATGTACTGTTGAAGCCTGGCTTGTTGAATTTTGAGCATTGCTTTACTAGCATGTGCTGCTGCTGTTGCTAAGTCGCTTCAGTCATGTCCAACTCTGTGTGACCCCATAGACAGCAGCCCACCAGGCTCCCCCATTCCTGTGTTGCTCTAGGCAAGAGTACTGGAGTGGGTTGCCATTGCCTTCTCCACACTAGCATGTGAGATGAATGTAATTATCCATAGATGAGAAGGTGGTTGTAAGGATGACTTAAGATATACACACAGTTTCTTGACATATATAAATGCTATTGCTATTTTTGATCATAGCATCATGCCTAATGATGCTCCAGAAGCATGGTTGTAAATTTTTTGCTTTTGTTTTAATGTGATATATTAATTTTGTAGGTATTCTAAGTATAGGGTACTTTATTTTTTATTTTTTTATTGCTTTCTGCATTCCGTCCATGATGTATCCTTTGTCATGTTCTATACTGCCAGTTTGGAAATATGCCAGAGTATATCATTAAAACATTCAACCGGACTTTGATAATAGCTCTTTTGTTGGATGGGACTATTCCAATGATTTGTTACATGTTGTATAGGAATAGATATCTGGAGACGCATATTTGTCAACTTACTGAGAAAGCCTGAAGTTTCAGGTGGTGGTTTACTCAATCTAACATCATTTCCAATTCTCTGGTTGAGAATGTTTTAAAACATTTCTTTGATATAAGTGAGTTCTACACATTTTATTCCCTATGTTCAACTTTTTACAACCTGGTTGGGTTTAACATAATAGAACTATTTTAATAAACCTATTTTGACAACTTTT
>SJYC01056320.1:0-19453 GCA_006408675.1 Madoqua kirkii | reverse complement strand
GTTTTTTTCTTTTTTCTTTTGTTTTTGTTCTCAAACTTAAATGTCAGGTCATTGACAATTGAATATATATTTTGAATAAACAATCAGCTTTCTCATTGTCTCATCCAGTCTACTCACCACTCCATTCTAGTCTTCCAACTTTTGAAGATAACAATTTTCTAAATGATTTGGTTCTTTCTATTTAATTATATTTCTTAACAGTGTTCTGTATTACTTGGCATTTTAACTGCTCTGTTCTTTAAATGAGTTTACAACATCTTAGTCATCTATTTTTATCCCTTCTGTCTGCTATTTTCATGTAGTTTATATTCTTGACATCACGTAGGTACATGTGTGTGGATTCTTAACATTTGTTTAGTGTTTATTCAGAGCAGCTACTGCTTTATTGTTGTTTCAACAATTAATCAAGTGATATGACATAATTGAGCCAAACTGTTTTTCTCATTCATTTTCACTAGTTTAATAATCTCTTTTTAGCCAGTGATACATTTCTTTCATATACTCTCTCAGTCTGTACCAGTGGATCTAACATTAGGTTCCAAAAATACAAAAATTATCATCTTAATATTCAGATGTTATACTAGAAAGAGAAACATATACACACAAATTTAGATGTAGCAGAGAATCATAAAATATTTGCTTTATTTGTAACATATATCTTCAAATTGTATCTATGCTTGCCATCCTTTTGTATTCAGGCAGTTTATTTATGTGCTAGCAAATATACATTATGAAATGCTATTCATCTGGAAATTGTTTTGAAAAGACAACATTATATTTTGATGGTATAAAAGACAATTTTTATAAAGCTCATTTCCATCAAGAACTGGTTTATTTGATCTGCACATTTCATACTGAATGATTTTTATGCTTCATGGGTAAAATAATTATAAATATATCTTCTGTGACCATAGAAAGTAACTCTTTCCTGCTGCTTGGAAAACACTTTTTAAGCTTAGATTTCTCTGCATTTTAATGAATCATTTCTTGTCAGACAAATGCATAGTTATTTGTTATTATATCAGTTATGATAAAACAGCAACATGTGGATTTACAGAAAAGAGAAATGCTTTGCATAAGCTTGACAAATAGTTCTATGAATCTTGGAGCAGTCTTACAAGATGACATATTTAAGGCCCTAAACCTTTGGTAGCTTTGAACTTAAATCAAGCATTGTCAGAGAAGATACTGCAACTTAATTCTAGTAAACAAATAATGCCCCCCTGCCCCAGTACCAAAGACGAGTGAATGAGTGTTTGAAGTCTCTTAGTCATGTCTGACTCTTTGTGACCTCATGGACTGTAGCCTACAAGAGTAGGCAAGAGTACTGGAGTGGGTTGCCATTTCCTTCTCCAGGGGATCTTCCTGACCCAGGGATCAAATCCCGGTCTCCTGTATTGCAGGCAGATGCTTTAACCTCTGAGCCACCAGGGAAGTGAATAGTACCAAAGATGGCCCCATACTAATCCCTGTAATCTTTGAGTAGATTATCTGATGTGACAAGTGGGAATGTGAGGATGTGGTTAAGGATTTAAAGATAAGGAGGGCAAAATGAAGTAAAATTAAAAATTAAAAAAATATAAATATGAAGCATCAAAAAATAATAAAGAAAAATAAAGATAAGGAAAAAATAAATATGAGATTACACTGGATTAGTTGGTTGGACCCAACAGAATCTCAGGTTTTTACATGGAAGAAGGCAATGAGTCAGAGAAGTAAATGTGATGTTGGAAACAGCAACAGCACAGAGAGAGGGAGAGAATATGAATGACTGAATTCATTTGAAGATGATACACTGATGACTTTGAAAATGGGTTAAAGTATGAGCCAAAGAATATAATAGCTTCTAGAAACTAGAAAAGTCAAGGAAATTTATTTTTTTCATAAAGACACCAGAAGAAACACAGCCCTATCAGCACCTTGACTTTGGTTTCAGCCCAGTAAAACCAATTTGGTACTTTAACCTTCAGAACTGTAAGATAATAAAGCTGTGTCATTTTAAACTACTATGCTTGTGATGACTTGCTACAGCAGTAATAGGAACCTAATACAACAATTAATCATAATTAGGAAGATGACCTGTAGAAAAGAAAAGCCAGCCAAGGTATAATTACAATGTAGATAAAGTTCACTCCGGATATCTCTCTCCTTTTGTATGCTTTCCTATAGAAATGAACCGTTTCCCTGGACTCTTCCCTTATGCCCCAGAATTAGTATCTTATCTAAATCATTCTTCCTTTTCTGTCCTATCTTCCATTGTTTGTTTTTGTATACTTCCTTTCTGTTTTCCAACCACCTCCATTATCAGTTCTGGTCAGTCCCTCAGTTATGTCTAACTCTTTGCAACCCCTGGTCTGATATGCTTTCCTATAGAAATGAACCGTTTCCCTGGACTCTTCCCTTATGCCCCAGAATTAGTATCTTATCTAAATCATTCTTCCTTTTCTGTCCTATCTTCCATTGTTTGTTTTTGTATACTTCCTTTCTGTTTTCCAACCACCTCCATTATCAGTTCTGGTCAGTCCCTCAGTTATGTCTAACTCTTTGCAACCCCATGGTCTGAAGCACACCAGGCTTCCCTGTCCATCACCAATTCCCAGAGCTTGCTCAAACTCATGTCCATTGAGTTAGTGATGCCATTCAACCATCTCATCCTCTTTTGCCCACCCCCACCCCCACCCGCCTTCTCCTCCTGCCTTCAATCTTTCCCAGCATCAGGGTCTTTTCCAATGAGTCAGTTCTTTGTATCAGGTGGCCAAAGTATTGGAGTTTCAGCTGCAACATCAGTCCTTCCAATGAGTATTTAGGATTGATTCCCTTTAGGGTTGACTGATTTGATCTCCTTGCAGTCCAAGGGACTCTCAAGAGTGTCCTCCAGCACCATAGTTCAAAAGCATCAATTCTTCGATGGTCAGCTTTATTTATGGTACAACTGTCATATCCATACATGACTACTCGAAAAACCATGGCTTTGACTAGATGGACCTTTGTCGGCAAAGTAATGTCTCTGCTACTTAATATGCTGTCTAGGTTGGTCATATCTTTTCTTCTAAGGAGCAAGCGTCTTTTAATTTCATGGCTGCAGTCACCATTTGCAATGATGTTGAAGCCCAAGAAAATAAGATCTGTCACTTTACTTCTCAGCATATACCCCCATCACCACAACTTTGTGTTTGATCTGTGTCTGCACCCCATAAAGTAGCTGTTTTAGCTCTGTTTCCATGAGAACTTCACTGTTGCTGGTGGTCTCTTCGTCCCTATCCTCTAACCTAATGTAAGACATTTCAAAACTATTAATAGAGAATTTTAATTCAAAACTGGATATAGAGAGGATTCTAATTCAAACATACTGATGGAAAGGGTGTTCAGGGTAAGCAAGCCTTTTTTGGCCCTACTTCTGTCACTCTTGTAGTTTAATTTCTTTAAGAACTAATTAAAGAAAGACTTGGGAAGAATAGTGGTAGGTGATTTAAAGCAACTTATAAAAAAACTTTCAAGGAAGGAATACTTAAATGTAAAAATTATTGGCACAGGCCATAAAAATACAAAATATAGAAGGAACATTTGTTATACGATGTGCCTTGACTTTTCTTTTTACTTCCAATAGCAATAAAAGAGTGGTAGAAGCTATCTTGATCATGTTCTAAATGACTTAAACTACAAATTTAAAATTTAAAACATTTAATTAATGCTTAGCACTCTGTCTTCATTTATCACAAGAGGAAACTGAAGCTGAAAGAAGTGAGTTGATTTTTCCCAATGTAATGCAAGTAACAGCACTGGCAAAGTGTGTGTGTGTGTGTGTGTGTGTGTGTGTGTGTGTGTGTGCACATTCTATGTACTCACAAAATACCCTATAACCAATAACATCATTTACAAATGCTATAAGGTATCCTCTGCTATTAGAATGTTGCTGCTGCTGCTAAGTAACTTAGTCGTGTCCGACTCTGTGTGACCCCAGAGACGGCAGCCCACCAGGCTCCTTCATCTCTGGGATTCTCCAGGCAAGAACACTGGAGTGGGTTGCCATTTCCTTCTCCAATATATGAAAGTGAAAAGTGAAAGTGAAGTCGCTCAGTCGTATCCGACTTTCAGCGACCCCATAGACTGAAGCCTACCAAGCTCCTCCATCCATGGGATTTTCCAGGTAAGAGTGCTGGAGTGGGGTGCCATTGCCTTCTCCATTAGACTCTTGGTTTATTTTATAAAATACCTCTTACACTGTTTGCAGTGTCAGTTCAGTTCAGTTCAGTCACTCACTTGTGTCCAACTCTGCTACCCCGTGAATGGCAGCACTCCAGTCCTCCCTATCTATCACCAACTCCTGGAATTCACTCAGACTCACATCCATCAAGTTGATGATGCCATCCAGCCATCTCATCCTCTGTCATCCCCTTCTCCTCTTGCTGCCAATCCCTCCCAGTATCAGACTGTTTTCCAATGAGTCAACTCTTCCCATGAGGTGGCCAAAGTACTGGAATTTCAGCTTTAACATCATTCCTTCCATAGAACACCCAGGGCTGATCTCCTTTAGAATGGACTGGTTGAAACTTCTTGCAGTCCAAAGGACTCTCAAGAGTCTTCTCCAACACCGCTATTCAAAAGCATCAATTCTTCGGTGCTCAGCCTTCTTCACAGTCCAGCTCTCACATCCATACATGACCACTAGAAAAACCATAGCGCTGACTAGACAGACCTTAATCGGCAAAGTAATGTCTCTTGTTTTCAATACGCTATCTAGGTTGGTCATTCCAAGGAGTAAGCGTCTTTTACTTTCATGACTGCAATCACCATCTATGGTGATTTTGGACCCCCCCCCAATAAAGTCTGACACTGTTTCTACTGTTTCTCCATCTTTTTCCCATGAAGTAATGAGATGGGATGCCATGATCTTCATTTTCTGAATGTTGAGCTGTAAGCCAACTTTTTCACTCTCCACTTTCACTTTCATCAAGAGCCTTTTTAGTTCCTCTTCACTTTCTGCCATAAGGGTGGTGTCATCTGCATATCTGAGATTACTGATATTTCTCCCAGCAATCTTGATTCCAGCTTGTGCTTCTTCCAGGCTAACGTTTCTCATGATGTACTCTGCCTATAAATTGAATGAGCAGGGTGACAATATACAGCCCTGTCATACTCCTTTTCCTATTTGGAACCAGTCTGTTGTTCGATGTCCAGTTCTAACTGTTTCTTTCTGACCTGCATATAGGTTTCTCAAGAGGCAAGTCAGGTGGTCTGGTGTTCCCAACTCTCTCAGAGTTTTGCACAGTTTTTTGTGATCCACACAGTCAAAGGCTTTGGCATAGTCAGTAAAACAGAAAAAGATGTTTTTTCTGGAACTCTCTTGCTTTTTTGATGATCCAGTGGATGTTGGCAATTTGTTTTTTGGTTCCTCTGCCTTTTCTAAAACCAGCTTGAACATCAGGAAGTCACAGTTCACGTACTGTTGAAGCCTGGCTTGGAGAATTTTGAGCATTACTTTACTAGCGTGTGAGATGAGTGCAATAGTGTAGTATTTTGAGCTTCCTTTGGCATTGCCTTTCTTTGAGATTGAAATGAAAACTGACCTTTTCCAGTCCTGTGGCCACTGCTGAGTTTTCCAAATTTTGCTGGCATATTGAGTGCAGCACTTTCATAGCATCATCTTTCAGGATTTGAAAGAGCTCAACTGGAATTCCATCACCTCCACTAGCTTTGTTCATAGTGATGCTTTCTAAGGCCCACTTGACTTTACATTCCAGGATGTCTTGCTCTAGATTAGTGATCACACCATCATGATTATCTTGGTGGTAAAGAACTCTTTTTTACAGTTCTTCTGTGTATTCTTGCCATCTCTTCTTAATATCTTCTGCTTCTGTGAGGTTCATACCTTATCAAGCCCATCTTTGCATGAAATGTTCCGTTGGTATCTCTAATTTTCTTGAAGAGATCTCTAATCTTCCCCATTCTGTTGTTTTCCTCTCTTTGCATTGATTGCTGAGGAAGGCTTTCTTATCTCTTCTTGCTATTCTTTGGAGTTCTGCATTCAGATGCTTATATCTGTCCTTTTCTCCTTTGCTTTTAGATTGTCTTCTTTTCACAGCTATTTGTAAGACCTCTCCAGACAGCCATTAAGATGATTAGACCATGGAGTCTGTAAACATCTGTATTCACTGCCCCCCTCTTACTGCTTAGATTCAAAACATTGCCCCCCAGACAAGTCATTTAATGTACAGTGACTCAGTTGCTTGGGATAATATAGTTGTTAGTGAAGTCAATCTATGTAAAATATTCTGTAATATCGTTTGATACAAGTTAAGCTCTGTATCATTGTGCTGTCTGCATGTCTAGTCTCAGTCGTGTCCATCTCTTTGCAACCCCATGAACTGTACCCTACCAGGCTCCTCTGTCCATGGGAAGTGGGTTGCCATGCTCTCCTCCAGGGGACTGTATCATTTAAGTTGTTATAATTATTTCAACTTAAATAACATTATCTAATGTACATGTATGTTTTAATGGGAAAAATATTTATACGCATACTTCTAGAAATACTTCTTTCATTTGTCCCAAATATACATTTTGGTCCTTGTTATCTTTAATCACTGTTAAATAACCTTAGATAAACTAACATGTTTGATTATGTGTTTATGTGGAACAAAATTGAGATTGATTCAAAGTAGAACTGGTCAAGGTAGGCTATATCAGAGTTGAGTTTTTCTTCTCTCAAGATAATGAAACAATATGTTAATGCTGAAGTATGCACACTTTACATCAGTGATTCTCAAACTGTACATCAGAATGATCTAGAAGGCTTCTTAGAACAAAGTGCTGGTCTGCATCTCCATAGCATCAAATTCATTCCTAAAAGTTCCAACCACTGGTGCTGTTGGCCCAGGGGTCTACTTTGAGAATCACTCCCTTAAATCCTTAAGGCATAACAGAACCAATTCTGTAGAAAACACAAAATTTTTAAAATAATCTTTTATTGGCTTCCATTTTAAATAACTCTATGTGAGATTAGTTAATCCTATATTAGGTCAGATTTAGATTTGGACACATATCTATCAGAATATCTATTGAAATATCAATATTTCTATAGGAGGTTTCCTACTGTGAGATAAATGACTACTTTCAAATGCCATTTGGTTAATGATTAAAAATATATAACTCTTTATTTTCAGAGGCACTGTTCACTAATGTTCACCACACCATTTCTTTGACTCAGAATGACTATCTTCTCTGATTTGCTGGACAAGCTCTCTCTTTAAGAGTTACTTTTAGTTATTGATTTATTTTTATTATTGGTTTTTTTTCCTGGGGTGACTTCTCTGGTACCCAAGAAGTTATTTTCCATTTCTGACTTGTAACTCATAAAATATACTCTTATTTATGGATGGACCAACTTGTAGTTTAATTGGTTAATTTGTACACTTTTTCCCCTTTACAAAGTGTGAGTTCTTATTTGTCTTAATAATTCCAGCAACTAGCTCAGTGTCAGGAATAAGACAGACCATAAATAAATGTTAAGTGAATAAGTAAATGATACCTAATGAGTTGGGTAACTTCTGACCTCTGTTAAATATAGATAGATTAAAAACTCACCCCCACCTCTTCTCTCACTCTCTCTGCCTACACACACAAACACACACACACACACACACACACACACACAGAGGCATGTATGCTTACAGTGAGGGATGGGGTACTATGGCTACCAGAGCTCTCTTTATTAAAACAAAGATCATTATTAAATACTATTTACTCAGCATATCACATTAAAAGGGTCCTCATGAAAGAACAAGTAGCCTAAAATATTTCATTGGTCCTTAGAAATTCAAAATACTTGCATATTACCTTCTTTTGTAACATGAATATTTATGAAGTGCTCCTGGTTGTCTGGAAACCTTTAGATACTTGTAAAACTTTGTAGCTATTTCTATGTTTCTCCAGATATGTGTTATTCCCAGAGATAACTAAGTGTTAACCACTGTCATTTTTTCAAGGGTTTTGATTGAATTGTTGGCATTTTAAAGGATAGCAATTACATTTTTATATTTATCATAGTTTACTTTGTTGAATTTAGGCTACTTTATCAGCTACTTTGGCATGACTTTACACTGGTTCAGAATGTCAAACAACCTATTTTAGACTAGGCCGAGCCTTGAAATCAAATTTCTGCCAGTCTGAAGGGTGACACGGTATGTGTGTGTGGCTTTTTGTTTGCATTCAAGCGCCTTTGACAGCATTAGCTCAGATTTTAAGCATGTTTCAGTTCTACAGTCATGTTGATTGTCAGATCAGCTTTTTGAGGCTCATTTAGCAGGCCATAAGGTGTTTATTTCCTGATGGGGGAACTTGGAAAAGGTACTTGTAACCAACAAAATGAAAATATTCAGCCTGTAGTTAATGGATGCTGACTATATTAGAATACATTGACTTAAATAATTGAATTTTACTAAATTGTTATTTTCTGAGTATGTATCTTTGTCAGTTTGGACTATATGACAAAATACTACACACTGGATGGCTTAAACAATTGTCATTTATTCTCACTGTTCTGAAGGTTGAGAAAGATCAAGGTTGCGGCAGATTCAGTTCTTAATGAGTCCTCTTCTTTACTTACAAACAGCTGCCTTCTGGCCGTAACTTCACATGGCAGAGAGATGAAGTTTTGGTATCTCTTCTTTTTCTTATAAGAACACTGATTCCATCACGGGGCTTCACATTTATAACCTTATCTAAGACTAGTTATTTCTCTAAGCGCCTACCACCTGATATACACATTAAAGGTACTCCCTCTGGGTAACTTCTAAAGTTCAGTTCACATACAGCATATCTATTACTATTTTCTTGGCAATAAGTAGGAAGGACAAGAAAATTTAAATCTATACCATTAATTCAGGAAATGAGAAAGAGGACTTCTGTCATTTTTTTCAGTTACCATCATCATCATGAATGTTATTTAATTATGAATTATAAAAGAAAATTAATATTATTGTCTAGAATGTATTATTTGGCTGGCACTGCTATAAATCCTTTAATCCTTACAAGGAGTCTTTTAGGTAGATGTTTTTTTATCTTTTTAATCTTCATTTCATTTTAAAGATAAAGAATGTAAGACGTAAAGAGGCTAAATAGTTTGCCCAAAGTCAAATAAACAATAAGAGACTGAACTGAAAATCAGAGCCGAGGTCCTTGAACTCTAAAGCTCCATGAAACACCATGTTATACATATGCCCGTAAATGAAGTCCCTGACAAAGTGAAAATTTCTGCTCTTTCACACCTCCTGTGACATTTGGAAACAACTATGTTCATTAAGACCTTTGTCTATTATCATATTAGTGGGCAGTTGTGGGCTGTGGCACTGGACCAAGATATGACTCTGTAAGGTAGATCCACTGATCCTAGGTTTCTTATATGGCATAGAAAATAATGGCAATAATAATTTTTTTTAAAAAAAAGAAAAGAAAAAGGAAAAAAATTTTATATTTGAAAACAGCTCATTTCACACCCCTTGAATTTTCTATTTCCCAGGTTTTTAACTTTGATAAAGTTTGAAGTCCTGTTATTTCTCACCTTGTAATAGAGTTTAAGGCCTATTCTTTATAGGAGACTGGAATGCAAAAGTAGGAAGTCAAGAGATACCTGGAGTAACAGGCAAATTTGGCCTTGGAGTACAAAAGGAAGCAGGTCAAAGGCAAACAGACTTTGCCAACAGAACACACTGGTCATAGCAAACACCCTCTTCCAACAATACAAAAGAAGACTGTAGAAATGGACATCACCAGATGGTCAGTATTGAAATCAGATTGATTATATTCTTTGCAGCCAAAGATGGAGAAGTTCTATACAGTCAGCAAAAACAAGACCAGGAGCTGACTGTGGCTCAGATCATGAACTCCTTATTGCCAAATTCAGAATTAAATTGAAGAAGGTAGGGAAAACTACTAGATCATTCAACTATGACCTAAATCAAATTGATTACTGTTATTCAGTGGAAGTGACAGATAGATTCAAGGGATTAGATCTGATAGACAGACTGCCTGAAGAAGTGTGGACAGAGGTTGGTGACATTGTAGAGGAGGCAGTGATCATGACCATCCCCCCAAAAAAGAAGGCAAAAAGGCTAATACTTGTCTGAGAAGGCCTTACAAATAGCTGAGAAAAGAGAAGACATGAAAAGGAAAAAAGGAAAGATATACCCATTTGAATGCAGAGTTACAGAGAATAGCAAGGAGAGATAAGGGACCCTTCCACACTGCTCAATGTTAAAAATATAGAAGAAAACAATAGAATGACAAAGACCAGAGATCTCTTCAAGAAAATCAGAGATACCAAGGGAACATTTCATGCAAAGATGGGAACAATAAAGGACAGAAATGGTATCAATCTAACAGAAGCAGAAGATATTAAGAGGTGGCAACAATACAGAGAAAACTATACAGAAGAGATCTTCATGACCCAGATAACCATGATGGCATGACCACCCACCTAGAAACAGACATCCTGGAATGTGAAGTCAAGTGGGCCTTAGGAAGCACGGCTATGAACAAAGCTAGTGGAGGTGATAAAATTCCAGTTGAGCTATTTTAAATCCTGAAAGATGATGCTGTGAAAGTGCTGCACTCAATATGTCAGCAAAGTTGGAAAACTCAGCAGTGACCACAGGACTGGAAAAGGTCAGTTTTCATTCCAATTCTAAAGAAAGGCAATGGCAAAGAATGCTCAAACTACCACACAATTGTACTCATCTCATATGCTAGTAAAGTAATGCTCAAAATTCTCCAAGCCAAGCTTCAATAGTATGTGAACCGTGAACTTCCAGATGTTCAAGCTGGATTTTAAAAAGGCAGAGGAACCAGAGATCAAATTGCCAACATCTGTTGCTGCTGCTGCTGCTGCTGTCGCTTCAGTTGTCTGACTCTGTGCGACCCCATAGATGGCAGCCCACCAGGCTCCCCCGTACCTGGGATTCTCCAGGTAAGAACACCGGACTGGGTTGCCATTTCCTTCTCCAGTGCCTGAAAGTGAAAAGTGAAAGTGAAAAGTGAAAGTGAAGTTGATCAGTTGTGTCTGGCTCTTCGCAATCCCATGGACTACAGCCTACCAGGCTCCTCCATCCATGGGATTCTCCAGGCAAGAGTACTGGATCCGGGTGCCATTGCCTTCTCCAGCCAACATCTGTTGGATCATCAAAAAAGAGAGTTTCAGAACATCTGCTTCTGCTTCATTGACTATGCCAGAGCCTTTGACTGTGTGGATCACAACAAACTGGAAAATTCCTAAAGAGATGGGAATACAGACCACCTGACCTGCCTCTTGAGAAACCTGTATGCAGGTCAGGAAACAACAGTTAGAACTGGACATGGAACAACAGACTGGTTCCAGATTGTCAAGACTGTATATCATCAAGACTGTATATTGTCAAGACTTTATATTGTCACTCTGCTTATTTAACTTATATGCAGAGTACATCATGCAAAATGCTGGGCTGGATGAAGCAGAAGCTGGAATCAAGATTGCCAGGAGAAATATCAGTAACCTCAGATATGCAGATGACACCATCCTTGGCACAAAGTGAAGAGGAACTAAAAAGCCTCTTGATGAAAGTGAAAGAGGAGAGTGAAAAAGGTGGCTTAAAATTCAGCATTCAGAAAACTAAGATAATGGCATCCAGTTCCATCACTTTATGGCGAAAAGATGGGGAAACAGTGGAAACAATGTCAGACTTTATTTTTGAGGGCTCCAAAATCACTGCAGATGGTGACTATAGCCATGAAATTAAAAGACGCTTGTTCTTGGAAGAAAAGTTATATCAACCTATACAGCATATTAAAAAGCAGAGACATTACTGTACCACCAAAGTCTGTCTACTCAAAGCTATGTTTTTTTTCAGTAGTCATGTGTGGATGTGAGAGTTGGACTATAAAGAAAGCTGAGCAGCAAAGAATTGATGTTTTTGAACTGTGGTGTTGGAGAAGACTCTTGAGAATCCCTTTGACTGCAAGGAGATCCAACCAGTCCATCCTAAAGGAAAACAATCCTAAATATTCATTGGAAGGACTGATGCTGAAGCTGAAACACCAATACTCTGACCACCTGATACAAAGAACTCACTCATTTGAAAAGATCCTGATGCTGCAAAAGACTGAAGGTGGGAGGAGAAGGGACAACAGAGGATGAGATGGTTGGATGGCATCACCAGGTCGATGGACATGAGTTTAAGTAAGCTCCTGGAGTTGGTGATGGACAGGGAAGCCTGGTGTGCTGCAGTCCATGAGGTTACAAAGAGTCAGAAACAACTGAGCAACTGAACTGATAAGGCCCAGCATATGCCCAATACTTACTTACATTTTATGAAGTATAAATTTAAAGAAGTTGTCTTTGAGAATGCTACTTTTGGTCAAGTGGACATCTTTTCCCCACTCTTAAAATGAAAATATTTGTTTTCTATCCTTTTTAAAGCTCTTCAGATTTTTGCCTTTAAACTCTGTTGATCTCATATCTTATTGCCCCAATATTTTGCTCTTACCATTCCTAAGAAGGGAAAATGTCTGTGCTGATTTTTGCCAGTCTCTACTTGTTCTTAGGAAGTTCCTTTGATCCTCTTAGCCTAGGTCCCCTATTTCTTAAATATTTTATATAGGACTGAATACTTTTGGAAGAATATAGTTTAAATGGGGATGATTTTAATTCTGTGAGATTCATTCTCCTTTAGAGGCTCAGAATTCCTTTTCCCTTTAACATTAAGCAAGGCTTAAGATGCTATTTGAGCATCTAAGTCATTAAGAAAATGTGGAAAAAGGAGGTTATAGATAAATTAAATCCACAGATAATGACCCAAATTCATTTAACTGTTTACTTTCTGCTGTAGCTTTTAGCAATATTGTGACATTTTAGTACAATTGACTAAGTTCATTTGAATGAAGTTATTTTATTTAATGACCCCTTATCTCCTTCTAAGGAGTAGTGAAATTTTACCACCAAAATAAAGCAACAACAGACAATTCGAGAATCCCATGTGCATGTATAGGTCCTTAAATTTTAAGTGAAGTTAATTAGAGCTACTTGCTCTTTGCAGTGCTTTATAGACTGTTGCAGAGAATGAATGTTTTGAGTTCTAACTTGAAGCCTACTGTAGGGGTGAATAGAGAAAATAGGGTTTGGAACATGACTACTTCTGTTAAATGCTGATTGTCATTTACTAGTTATAGTGTCTTGGGCAAGTAACTGAACTTATAATTCAGCTTCTGAATTTCTTTCTTATATAAAACAAAGAAAACAACAACTGCATTGCCAGCCCTGTTCCAAGGACGTGATAAGATAATGCACGTTAGGTACCTACTACTGTGCTTGGCAAATAATTTCCTCAGAGTAAATAAAAGCTATTGCTATTATTTTAACTACTGTATGATCACAATATATATTGATTGCTATTTGGGACACTTGTTCCTTTTGTTTATGAGCATTTTAAGGCTGAGGGATAGGAAAATTCTTTGGTGTTTTTTTCTGGATTCTTGGGAGTGATGTTCAGTTTTCGAAGCAATCTTATTACTGGTCATGTGTCACTGTGGGAAAGATTCTGATTCAGAACATGAGAACTTGTAGAACAACTGAAATGCAGTGAAAACCTACTAAATGGAGTCTGGGGGAGCCCACAGAAACTCTTATTCATTCTTATAAATCAGGACACCCACTTGATGTTATCTGTAAAAACTGAAGATATACATAATCTAGCAATCTATTCCTAATTGTACACTCTAGAGAGACGTGTCCACATATGGACAAAGAGATGTGTGCAAGAATGTTCTTAAGGATACAGGATGCTTGGGGCTGGTGCACTGGGATGACCCAGAGGGACGGTACAGGGAGGGAGGTGGGAGGGGCGTTCAGGATAGGGAACATGTATATATTTGTGGTGGATTCATGTTAATGTATGGCAGTTCAGTTCAGTTCAGTCGCTCAATCGTGTCCAACTGTGTGCAACCCCATGAATCGCAGCTCGCCAGGCCTCCCTGTCCATCACGAACTCACGGAGTTCACTCAGACTCATGTCCATTGAGTCAGTGATGGCATCCAGCCATCTCATCCTCGGTCATCCCCTTCTCCTCCTGCCCCCAGTCCCTCCCAGAATCAGAGTCTTTTCCAATGAGTCAACTCTTAGCATGAGGTGGCCAAAGTACTGGAGTTTCAGCTTTAGCATCATTCCTTCCAAAGAAATCCCAGGGCTGATCTTCAGAATGAACCGGTTGGACCTCGTTGCAGTCCAAGGGACTCTCAAGAGTCCACACCACAGTTCAAAAGCATGAATTATTTGGTGCTCAGCCTTCTTCACAGTTCAACTCTCACATCCATACATGACCACTGGAAAAGCCATAGTGAACCAGTTGGACCTCGTTGCAGTCCAAGGGACTCTCAAGAGTCCACACCACAGTTCAAAAGCATGAATTATTTGGTGCTCAGCCTTCTTCACAGTTCAACTCTCACATCCATACATGACCACTGGAAAAGCCATAGCCTTGACTAGATGGACTTTGGTGGTAAAGTAATGTCTCTGCTTTTGAATATGCTAGGTTGGTCATAACTTTTCTTCCTAGGAGTAAGTGTCTTTTAATTTCATGGCTGCAGTCACCATCTGCAGTGACTTTGGAGAACCCCAAAATAAATCTGACACTGTTTCCACTGTTTCCCCATCTAGTTCAACCATGAGGTGATGGCACCAGATGCCATGATCTCTGTTTTCTGAAAGTGGAGCTTTAAGCCAACTTTTTCACTCTCTTCTTTCACTTTCATCAAGAGGCTTTTTAGTTCCTCTTCACTTTCTGCCAAAAACCAATACAATGTTGTAATGTAATTAGACTTCAATTAAAATAAATAAATTTAAATTAAAATAATAAAAATAAAGAATATTCTTAATGGTGTAGTTTTTAATGGGAGAAAAAGGAAAAGTAGATATCCCTTTCTATGTAAATAAACTATAGTGCATTCATAGAGCAACAGTGAAAATGTATGAGGTAAATGTTTTGGTATTAGCATGAATGAACCTTACAAATATAAGACTGAAAGGAAAAAATATGTATTAGGATGCATGCAATGAGATATGTAATGTTTTACTATATTAAAGCAGTATTGCATGTATTAAAATATGTATTATATATGTTTGACAACATAAATTCATGCATGGGACTCAATCAAACTCAAGGTAGTTTTCTTTGGGGAAGCAAGAATGTGATCATGCAACAGGAAAAGTCAGTTTTTTAAAGCTAGTACTTATATGATTATTTTAAGCCTTTCATGTATGTAAAATATTTAGTCAAATAATGTAGGGCAGTATGTCAATTATAAATATACAACCCAAAATAAGCCCTTGTAACTTTCCAATTATTTATTATTTTCTTTATTTTACTATTTTCTTAACAATTATGGCTTGAAAAGTATATTCCTTTTATTTTGAAACTTTATTCTTTTAATACTTACTGAGTGAGATTTCAATATCAAATTTTAGAAGTCATCTAGTTTTCACTCCTAGTAACTTATCTCAGGACTTCTTTCAACCTAATTATTAATTAGCTGGAGGTGTCAGGCTGCAATATTGAATCACATAACTTAGTAAGACATGAATTTAAATATTTGACCATTTGAGTGATATCTGACATATTGTTAATGTTGAAGAGATGAACCTAGAAAATTAAAATGATGAAAATTAATTTTAGTGTCAGTCTTCATAATTTAATAATCTTGCATATGACCACTCTATATTCTGAGAAAATTTTCTTCCTGGTATGGCTCTCCAGATGCAACTTTGACCTTCTCGTTGTATCCCAGTGCTTCCAGACACCAATCAAGAACTAAGAGCAAGACCTTTGTCAGATGTCCCTACCTTTTCCTTCTAATTGTCTCTTGCTTTTCCATTGACTTAAAAATGATTATTACTTGGCTAATTTAAAAATAAAAATATTCAAGTGCACATTTGGTGAACTCTTTTCATAAACAACCAAGAGATTATGAAATACTGATGAACAATTCAGTTCAGTTCAGTTGCTTAGTCATGTCCGACTCTTTGCGACCCTGAGAATCGCAGCACGCCAGGCCTCCTTGTCCATCACCAACTCCCGGAGTTCACTCAGACTCATGTCCATCCAGTCAGTGATGGCATGCAGCCATCTCATCCTCGGTCATCCCCTTCTCCTCCTGCCCCTAATCCCTCCCAGAATCAGAGTCTTTTCCAATAATTCAACTCTTTTCATGAGGTGGCCATAGTACTGGAGTTTCAACTTTAGCATCATTCCTTCCAAAGAAATCCCAGGGCTGATCTCCATCATTTTTAAAAAAGTCACAGAAATAAATTAATATGTAAAGTATTCAACTCTTCCTTTATTACACATAACTTGCCTTTCCTTTATTGCCTTAAAGTTTTAGCATCAAGTACAGAATGCTTTCCGGCCAAATATGTGGACTCTTTGGTTACCTCAAGGTCAAAGTCCTTGAACTATTTATTTCTGAAAAATTGGTAGTCATTCCATCTCTCTTCTAGTACAAGCAATTTCAAAGTAATTAAAAGACTGTCCTGACTACCTTTTTCCTTGGAGTTCGAGCCCTTCTGCAATAGAACAGTGAGAGAAAATTCCCCTATGTGGGGAAAGCAAAATAATACAATAATAAAACAAAGATCATCTTAACAGCTGGTTAGGAGAAGGAAATGGCAACCCACTCCAGTATTCTTGCCTAGAGAATCCCAGGGACAGAGGAGCCTGGTGGGCTGCTTTCTATGGGGTCATACAGAGTCGGACACGAGTGAAGCAACTTAGCATGCATGCATGCATGCATTGGAGAAGGAAGTGGCAACCCACTCCAGTATTCTTGCCTGGAGAATCCCAGGGACAGAGGAGCCTGGTGGGCTTCTGTCTATGGGGTTGCACAAAGTCGGACACAACTGATGCGACTTAGCAGCAGCAGCAGCAGCAGTCTATTATTTTATTTTATGACTTTTCATTTTGTAATACATAAAGTTTAAATTCACACTGATTGGTAGCATCTCAGAGCTGGTATTTCTGGCGTCACCCTAACTGCTGTAGTTGGAAGGCTTTGATGACTGAATTACCCTTCATCTAGGAGATCTCTTTCTGCGTTTCACTGACAGCTGTTCATTTGTGTGTGCATACATGCATTCAGTTATTCATTCCATAAATATGTTTAAACGTCACTGTGTCTCAGTTATTGTTGTCCTACTGAAATAAGCAAAGATGGGAATTTACATGGACGTAAGCAATTTCATAAAAGTAGCCAGTGCTATAACAGAAGCACTCATACAGTGGTGTGAAGATTCAAGTTTTTTATTGCCTACCTTTGTTTATGGACTTTAGCATTTACATTTTTATGTTGCTTTGAATTTTATGATGTTTTCTAACAAATATTGTACTCTTTAGATTTGAATCTAATTTTTAAACTTTTTCATTTTTCTCCCACAAATCTTTGATTAGGTCCAGAACAATGTAGATTAAAATTTGAATAAATCATTATGGTATTATATATGTTTAAAGTACCTTAATTCTCTAAAGACTAAATTTTTATTCTAATTGAATTAAAAAAATTGTTTTCATTTTTTTCAGCCAACTGTGAGTTATCCTAGTATGACTATCCCGTGAGGACATATGAGAATGATCTGATCAATAGGACAAGTACCCACTCAGGAACCATTGATTGCCTTCCAAATTATGTGCCAAGTATAGTCTAAGGTCTGAGGCGAATTGAGACTATTGAGATGAGTGAACATAGTTCTTGCCCTCGAGGAGTAGATAAATACATAAACATTACATTATTAGTGTGAAGTGTAAGCACTTTAATTGCAGATGGTCACTTGCAGGACTAACTCATTGCTTCTCCATTTGTCTCTCAATAGTTTGAATAATTAGCATTTATTTTGCCTGTGATCTGAGTATACAGTATTCTGTGCTCTTCTTCCCTACTGTGGGTTAATGTATCAAACTGAACTCCAGTTCTAGGTCAGCAAGGATTAATGCTCCCTGCATCAAAAATTCTCTTTATTCTGTAATACATGTTGTTGACTCAGTTGTGAACTCTGTCATTCATTTTGTAGTCTCACAGGCAATTTTGACCTATAATACCTGATTGCAATAATGCAACTGATTGTGGGTCTACCACAAAGAAATGAGGGTAAAATATTAAGCATGAAATTAAAATGCAAATTTTATAGCAGTTCTAGGAATGTTCATGTAGTTGAAGTAACAATCAGTGAATATAATCAAGTAATTAGAGAATGATAGGAGTCTTTTGCTTCTACGGAAGTCATCATAAATTCATTGCAGCTCAGAATTCAATCAGTAAATGTATGAGTGGTGACCTAAGACATTCTGGCCATCAGGATGCTGTGATTGGGGAAATTTTGCAAGAGCATAGGGACAGTTGTCAAAGATGATGTCAAGGATTCATCTCTATATTAATAACCCCAGAGGGCATGCCCTGAATCAAACCACATATGTGATATGGATGAAGTCTCTCTGGGTACAGAGAAAAGAGAGTTCTAATGCCAGTGAGGGAATAGGAAATTCTTCACTAAGCAATAAGTTCTGGATGAGCCCCAAAATGTAGCTATAGTCTGTGTGGTTTGATTTTACTTTATAGTAAGCTTTATTTTGAGGAGATGCTGTCTAAAGTTAAACCTTTTATGTAACAGTGTGTTCTTATTGATTTGTTGAAGAAGTAGATGGAAAACATAAGGCTATTTTGATCTCCTTATTAGAATCTGCTTGAAGTTTTTATCTATTTCTAAGGGAAGGATAGAAGTCAGAGCACTCTGATGAAAGCTTCTTCTCCAGCAGCAACATTGAAATGTTGTGTCATCAGCAGCCTTCTTGAGCCCCAAAATGTAGCTATAGTCTGTGTGGTTTGATTTTACTTTATAGTAAGCTTTATTTTGAGGAGATGCTGTCTAAAGTTAAACCTTTTATGTAACAGTGTGTTCTTATTGATTTGTTGAAGAAGTAGATGGAAAACATAAGGCTATTTTGATCTCCTTATTAGAATCTGCTTGAAGTTTTTATCTATTTCTAAGGGAAGGATAGAAGTCAGAGCACTCTGATGAAAGCTTCTTCTCCAGCAGCAACATTGAAATGTTGTGTCATCAGCAGCCTTCCAACTAAGCACATTTGTTTCCACCAAAATAATTTAAAAATGCACATTAAAAATGGACTGAAAATATCAGTTATAGAATTGACTCATTTATTTGTTAATAAATCTCATTTAGTTTTTTCACGTTGTAATGTCTTAGGCACAAAATAGGTAAAAACTAATATTGTTAATGCATCACGCTTTACCATAGTGTTGAAACAGGGGTGCACTTTTGTGGCAAGATGTATTTCTAAGAAAAAAAGCCTCAGAAGGAATATACATTGGGTTTATAAATAAATATAATCATTTCCATAATAATGGCAGAGCTTTACTATCAGAAAGTTA
>SJYC01056311.1:0-13026 GCA_006408675.1 Madoqua kirkii | reverse complement strand
AGAAATAATTTAACAACTAAATTTTCTTGGCAAATATATTTGAAAGTACCATAACTTAACTTTTAAGAGATACTATAATAATTTCAATTCAAGATAGATAGGTTGATAGTGTATGTTAGACACCTGGATGAAAATAGATGTGTGATGGGCCCTTTACTAAGGAAATTACACTGTAATTGATACTGAAACTATTAGACACATGTATGTATAAAGATACAAGTCTTAAAAGAGGAAGAAATAGATCATCTGGGGATCAAAAGTAGATAAGTTCAAACAAAATTGGCCATCAGAGAGCTACAGTTCATCAGGTAGCTAATATTTGAAATAGATTTTAACATATTAGTAAATTTTTCCACAGGTGCAGATGAATGTAACGGCAAAGGAAATATTTCATGCTACAAATGTTTCCTTAAATAGATTTACCCATCTCTTGTTGATGTTCGCATATGCTTCAAATGAGCCTTCTTTGGAGACACTTTGTATATAACCAACTGAAGTATGTTAGCACCAGATGAGAAGGATGAGAAGTTAGACATATAAATTCTTCATCTCCATTCTTTCATTATTTACCACCACTAATTTTTTTTAATCAACACTTCAACATAGATATGCTATATTTTGAAACAGCAAATTTTGTATTATAATTTTATCATTGGAAAACATCAGTTCAGTTCAGTAGCTCAGTCATGCCTGAATTTTTGAGACCCCTTGAAGTGCAGCACACCAGACCACCTTGTCCATCACCAACACCCAGAGCTTGCTCAAACTCATATCCATTGAGTCAGTGACATCATCCAACTATCTCATCCTCTGCTGTGCCCTTCTCCTCCTGCCTTCAATCTTTCCCAGCATTAGGATCTTTTCCAGTAAGTCAGTTCTTCACATCAGGTAGCCAAAGTATTGGAGTTTCAGCTTCAACATCAGTCCTTCCAATGAAAACCCAGGACTGATCTCCTTTAGGATGGACTGGTTGGATCTCCTTGCAGTCCAAGGACTCTCAGAGTCTTCTCCAACACCACAGTTCATAAGCATCAGTTCTACAGCACTCAGCTTTCTTTATGATTTAATTTTCACATTCATACATGATTACTGGAAAGACTGTAGCTTTGACTCGACAGTCCTTTGTCAGAAAAGTAACATCTGTTTTTTAATAAGCTGTCTAGGTTGATCATAGCTTTCTCAAAGAGCTCTTCAAGGAGCAAGTGTCTTTTTTATTTAATGGCAGCAGTCACTACCTGCAGTGATTTTAGAGTCCAAGAATATAAATTCTGCCACTATTTCCATTGTTTCCCCATCTACTTGCCATGAAATGATGGGACAGGGTGCCATGGCCTTAGTTTTCTGAATGTTGAGTTTTAAATCAGCTTTTTCACTCTCCTCTTTCATCATCATCAAGAGGCTCTTCAGTTCCTCTTTGCTTTCTGCTGTAAGGATGGTGTCATCTGAATATCCGAGGTTATTGATATTTCTCCTGGCAATCTTGATTCCATCTTGTGCTTCATCCAGCCCAGCATTTTGCATGATGTAATATGCATTTAAGTTAAATAAGCAAGGTGACAATGTATAGCCTTGATGTACTCCTTTCCCAATTTGGAACCAGCCTGTTATTCCATGTCTGGTTCTAACTATTGCCCCTTGACTCACATACAGGTTTCTTATCAGGCAAGTAAGATGTTATGGTATTCCCATCTCTTTAAGAATTTTCCAAGATTTCTGATGATCTACAACTGTGGTGTTGGAGAAGACTCTTGAGAGCCGCTTGGACTGCAAGAAGATCCAACCAGTCCATTTTAAAGGAGATCAGTCCTGGGATTTCTTTGGAAGGAATGATGCTAAAGCTAAAACTCCAGTACTTTGGCCACCTCATGCAGAAGAGTTGACTCATTTCAAAAGACTGTGATGCTGGGAGAGATTGGGGGCAGGAGGAAACGGGGATGACAGAGGATGAGATGGCTGGATGGCATCACCGACTTGATGGACGTGAGTTTGAGTGAACTCTGGGAGTTGTGATGGACAGGAAGGCCTGGCGTGCTGCAATTCATGGGTCACAAAGAGTTGGACATGACTGAGCGACTGAACTGAACTGAACACAGTCAAAAGCTTTGGCATAGTCAATAAAGCAGAGGTAGATATTTTTCTGGAGCTCTCTTGCTTTTTTGATGATCCAACAGACGATGGAAATTTGATCTCTTCCTTTTTTAAAATCCAGCTTGAAACTCTGGAAGTTCTTGATTCATGTTCTGTTGAAACCTGGCTTGGAGAATTTTGAGCATTACTCTACTAGCGTGTGAGATGAGTGCAATTGTGCAGTAGTTTGAACACTCCTTGGCATTGCCTTTCTTTGGGATTGGAATGAAAACTGACCTTTTCCAGTCCTGTGGCTACTGCTGGCATAGTGGGTGCAGCACAATATGGAAAGCATAACAACTTTATTTTAAATAGAATTTACAGAAAGTTAAGCTGAAAGGAATCATCTTGGCTATAGGTATATTCTGAATTGAACACTAAAGGCAGTACTTTTCCAGTGGGGCAGGAAATAACATCAGAGGGTTCCCATTAGAAATTCTGGGAAGGCAACAACTTATATATCAATGAAATATAATTTAAAAATGAGAAATATTGTTGTAAAATATAACTGTAGGGAACTAATGGGAAAGGTGACAGAAATAGTGGTTTGTGGGCATATTCTGAAGTTTTGGATATCAGAGTAGTATGTGTGTCTCTACAGGTTGTATCCTACATAACCTGGGGGTTTGTCATTCACAGCTGGATTATGTGCACATCCTGAACAGCTGGGCTTCATAAACTTTGTACTTAATTTGGATAACATAGAAAATATTTGAGTTGTTTTCACATCTCAGAATGGCATGATTATTCTTGAATCTTAAGGAAATGAATTTTGCCGTTTTCTGATTCAAATTCCAGAAATATGAGTGTCGACTATATCAAACTTCATGGCCTTTTAGAGACATAAACTGGATTTGTAACTTTTCCAGAAGCATGAGTAAAAAACAAATATGACTCTAAACCTTTTTCTCCAGTGACCACTCAAAGAAGAATTGTTGTACCCTGATAAACTAGAAAGGTCATGATTGGGACACGTAAGAGAGATTAGTTCTCTTTGAATATTTCAAATTACTATGAATGATTTTATTACACTAAATGGACAAATTGCCCTAATTCTCCTGACAGGGCTTTATTTTTCTTTGTCTTCTCTTTCAGGCTGAAGTCATTGATGTGAGTTATGGAAATGCAGATGACTTAAAGCGGATTAAAAAAATGAAAAATGTCACAAATCGCATTGCACTCTTGAAATTAGGAAAATTGCCACTACTTTATAAGGTTAGTCCAGTGCCCATCATTTGGTTGTGGAGTGAATATTTTGTTTAGTTGGGGTTACATGTGTATATGCGAACATGAAGAGAGACAGTTTATGTCTGTATGTGTGTGTGAGTGAGAATGTGCAGAGAGAGAGAAAGAGGCATAATGTGTCACAGGAAGATAACTTTTCCGAAATGGCTAATTTTATATTAAAGTCTTTAAGATATTGTGCTTGTGGGACCTTCATAAAATTGGCATTCCCTTTATAACATCTATCTGGAATGGTAAAAATGAGAACCACAGTGTCCTCTTCTTATGACATCTGTGAAACTTCTAATCTGTTATCTAATTATCATGTGCTTTATGTTACACTAGTCTCTCGCAGATTTACATTCCTCAGTGATTAATTTTGTCGACTGTGTAACTTCATAGTTACTGGCTGTACTCAGAAATTTAATTAAAGTATAGTATACTAAGAGGCAGAGTTTTGATTTATTTTATTTAAATAGAAGTTTATTAACACTCATCCACTAGATGAATTTACATAATTAAAGCAGTTCAATATAAGTATCTCATAATGAGCCATCACAATAGAGAGTCACTACTGCTCTTCCTTAGTTCATTTTCTTTTCCTGTTAAAAAAGAATGGTCAGTATAGTTCTGTCACTGGAAAGCTCTGGTTCTGAACACATATTGGATTTCACCTCATTCAAAACTATATGAGATTTGCTAACTCCTAAGAGCAAAAAATTTCCAGAACTCTGTTGGTACACTCTGTAAGGACACAAGAACACATTCTGTGCCTGTGTTTTTTTTTTTTTTTACTTATCTTCCAAGGATGCCCTTATACTTAAATCAATGTCTGATTATAGATAACAGGCCAGAATTTTAAGATAGTCTTGAAAATATACATTGATAACATTGATACTAGTGTTTTGTAGGATAATTTGTCAGTATGTATTAAAGACCTTAATCACATTTTGACCCAATAATTCCATTTCAATCAATATATTCTAAGGGGGAAAAACAGGTATGATAAAAACATGATGGCCAATGATGTGAGAAAATATTTGAAATGATATATGCATCTAGTTTCAGTTTCCCATATGGCTCAGTGGTAAAGAGTCCTCCTGCCAATGTAGGAGACACAGGAGACACTAGTTCGATCCCTGTATTGGGAGATTCCATGGAGTAGGAAATAGCAATCCACTCCAGTATTCTTTCCTGGAAAATTCAATGGACAGAGGAGCCTGTCGGCCTACAGTCCATGAGGAGCAAAGAGTTGGACATGACTGAGCACACAGACATACATCCAGTTTAGCATTGAAAATCATGCTATACTGGTACAGCTGAATACTGTACAAAAATTGCAACATAAAACATATTTAAAATATGTGAAAATCCTTGTATGTCAAATAAATTATAAAGAGGACATTTATAATAATTATATAATAAGTATTATTGTTACTTCTAAAATAACATTGTTAGAAATGTGGGCTAAATGTTTTTCTAAGCATTTTTAACATATTTTCACATTAATCTTTACAATCACCATAGTGTTGAGGTATGGATTATTATCTTCAATTTATAGATAAGTATCTCAAATGCATAAGGAAGGAAGTAGGATAGAGTGTGTTCCTCTGATAACAGTGTAAATCTCTGGTAGAGGGGCAAGAACATGAAATTTTAAATCAAGGGTACAGCTCTGATCATGGTATAAGACTAGATATTCTAATTACTTATTTAAGACAAGTGATTCAAATTGCTTAGAGGACATTTTATTAGCAATAATCGGACAAAGTCTTCCTCTAAATTTTGGGGGGAGAATGTTCCTTTTTGGATGTTTAAAAGCACAGTGGAAAAAAAATAGAGTATCCACTTATCCACAGGGGATAAATTTCAAGACCCTCATGGATGCTTGAAACCACAAATAGCACCAAACCGTACATATATTATGGTTTTCCCTATACATACACACCTATGATACAATTTAATTTATAATTAGGCACAGTAAGAGATTAACAACAGTAGTGAATAATAGAGCAGATATAATAATATGTTGTAATAAAAATTATGTGAGTGTAATATCTCCATGGGGCTTCCCTGGTGGCTTAGAGGTTAAGGTGTCTGCCTCCAATGCGGGAGACCCAGATTCGACAGTCACTCTGATCATCTAGAGGGCTGCATAGTGACTATCAGGCAGGACAGAATACAAAGTGTAGATATGCTGGACAACGGGACCATTCACATCCTAGCTGGAGGGAGTGGGATAGCCTGAGATGTCATCAGGCTACTCAGAACAGCACATAATTTAAAACTTAGGAATACTATTTTTTGAATTTTCATTTAATATACTTTGAGCTGTCTTTGACCCTGAGTATCTGAAACTTCCAAAAATAAAGCTATGAATAATGAGGAACCACTGTCACACTGTTTTGGGTATATTATATGAATCCTGATTGTTTGAACTAATAGTGATACAGATACTAAAATGTTGTTGTGGTGGGGCAGTTATTTAAATTGAGTTGATGGAATTACTGATTATTTCTACTACTTTATATTTTTCTGAAGATTCTTTATAAATTTTATAAGAAAAAAGTCTAAAAATTCATGTTAAGACATTTAATTTTTTTCTAACAATGTTTATAGGCCAAACTCTCAAAATCCTTACCAGTAGATAATGGATTAAAACAGCCAATTTCTTTGTATTTGACTGCTCCAGAGAATATTTACATTATGAAACCATTAGATGAGTTTCATAAAGTAGTGAATAGTGGTTTATCTAGAATAGGACAGAGTTATTAAGAATCTGGTACAATTTTCCTGATCATCCTCCTTACAGGCCTAAGAAAAGATTTAACAGAGAGATCTATGCAATATTCCCTGCCAGACAAAAGTCCTGTGACAAGCTTGACATTTTCTTCTAGGCAAAGAAGATAAAGCATCCTTTCTTTAATGTTTCAAATTCTATTTTAGGCAACTTTGTTTTCTGTAATTGTCACAAATTATACAGTCATTGATACTATATCTGTTAATATACATTCCCACTGTAAAGAAAAAAGAAAGCATGGAGTAGACAAAAAGTTATATAGCATGATTAGAGCTGAACTTACTTCACCTGTCCATCAAATATATTCTGATGTTGAAATTGAAAAGAGAGGTAATACAGCAATATGACTAGGTTGAGAAAAAGAGAGAGGGCCAATTGACTTCTGTGTGAATTACAACTGTTAATCATGATTCTAAATGAGCATCTGGACTGGGAACATGGGACTGACTGAGTAAAGAGAAAAGTTAATCATGTTTTAACTGTGGAGTAGTATCTATATCATAGTTCAAAAATGAACCTAAGAGGGAATCTCTGCATCTGAGATGGGAAGGGCAAAGGGGAAGCATAATTGTGATATTATCTCCTAAAATGAGTCGAAAATAATCTATAGCCAAGAAAGAACAGATCTCATTAGTTTATATCATAAATTATATGTATGTGTTAATTTAGTCTCTAGAAAGGGATTGATGAGAAAATCCCTGCATTTGTTACAGGAATCAGGCAGATGGCTTCCAGCTTTGGGCCTTGATGTCTGCTCTTAGTTGCTTCAGGAAAGGGTCAAGCAAGTCCTCAGAACTAGCTTGTGCTAGTTTCCTTATGCTTAAACCTTAGAGGAAAGGCTTTAGGTTTCTTTGAACTTGGTACTTATAGCAGTTTATTTTATAAGAGTGTGCTTTAATTCTTTAAGCTGTAAGACAGAATACTCTCTTATATATCATAATGGATTCACTTAGATTTCTCTCAGTGACAATCAGATACAGTACAGCAGATTCTAAAACCCTTGCAAATTCCCAAATTGCTAAATAGCTCTCGAGTATGACATTTATTTTATAAAATATAATAAAAAGCTATTGGCTTTCCTTTAATCATTTTCCTAAAAAGCAACAGTTAAAAAAAAAATTACTGGGTACTCCATGGCAACTAGAAATCAAGTAAATCTCTCAGAAATGTGGACGTTGGGCCATTGTCTGGGTTCACACCACATTTAAGCCCCAAGTCTTATAGGAGTCAAATTTGCATATGGTAAAATTACAAATGTATAAATATCTTATAAGAGTATCCACTTATCCACAGGGGATAAATTTCAAGACCCTCATGGATGCTTGAAACCACAAATAGCACCAAACCGTACATATATTATGGTTTTCCCTATACATACATACCTATGATACAATTTAATTTATAATTAGGCACAGTAAGAGATTAACAACAGTAGTGAATAATAGAGCAGATATAATAATATGTTGTAATAAAAATTATGTGAGTGTAATATCTCCATGGGGCTTCCCTGGTGGCTTAGAGGTTAAGGTGTCTGCCTCCAATGCGGGAGACCCAGATTCGACAGTCACTCTGATCATCTAGAGGGCTGCATAGTGACTATCAGGCAGGACAGAATACAAAGTGTAGATATGCTGGACAACGGGACCATTCACATCCTAGCTGGAGGGAGTGGGATAGCCTGAGATGTCATCAGGCTACTCAGAACAGCACATAATTTAAAACTTAGGAATACTATTTTTTGAATTTTCATTTAATATACTTTGAGCTGTCTTTGACCCTGAGTATCTGAAACTTCCAAAAATAAAGCTATGAATAATGAGGAACCACTGTCACACTGTTTTGGGTATATTATATGAATCCTGATTGTTTGAACTAATAGTGATACAGATACTAAAATGTTGTTTGTGGTGGGGCAGTTATTTAAATTGAGTTGATGGAATTACTGATTATTTCTAC
This sequence comes from Madoqua kirkii, assembly GCA_006408675.1. Lineage (NCBI taxonomy): Eukaryota > Metazoa > Chordata > Mammalia > Artiodactyla > Bovidae > Madoqua > Madoqua kirkii. The sequence goes on along the minus strand of SJYC01056311.1, from coordinate 4,919 downwards.
TACTTTATATTTTTCTGAAGATTCTTTATAAATTTTATAAGAAAAAAGTCTAAAAATTCATGTTAAGACATTTAATTTTTTTCTAACAATGTTTATAGGCCAAACTCTCAAAATCCTTACCAGTAGATAATGGATTAAAACAGCCAATTTCTTTGTATTTGACTGCTCCAGAGAATATTTACATTATGAAACCATTAGATGAGTTTCATAAAGTAGTGAATAGTGGTTTATCTAGAATAGGACAGAGTTATTAAGAATCTGGTACAATTTTCCTGATCATCCTCCTTACAGGCCTAAGAAAAGATTTAACAGAGAGATCTATGCAATATTCCCTGCCAGACAAAAGTCCTGTGACAAGCTTGACATTTTCTTCTAGGCAAAGAAGATAAAGCATCCTTTCTTTAATGTTTCAAATTCTATTTTAGGCAACTTTGTTTTCTGTAATTGTCACAAATTATACAGTCATTGATACTATATCTGTTAATATACATTCCCACTGTAAAGAAAAAAGAAAGCATGGAGTAGACAAAAAGTTATATAGCATGATTAGAGCTGAACTTACTTCACCTGTCCATCAAATATATTCTGATGTTGAAATTGAAAAGAGAGGTAATACAGCAATATGACTAGGTTGAGAAAAAGAGAGAGGGCCAATTGACTTCTGTGTGAATTACAACTGTTAATCATGATTCTAAATGAGCATCTGGACTGGGAACATGGGACTGACTGAGTAAAGAGAAAAGTTAATCATGTTTTAACTGTGGAGTAGTATCTATATCATAGTTCAAAAATGAACCTAAGAGGGAATCTCTGCATCTGAGATGGGAAGGGCAAAGGGGAAGCATAATTGTGATATTATCTCCTAAAATGAGTCGAAAATAATCTATAGCCAAGAAAGAACAGATCTCATTAGTTTATATCATAAATTATATGTATGTGTTAATTTAGTCTCTAGAAAGGGATTGATGAGAAAATCCCTGCATTTGTTACAGGAATCAGGCAGATGGCTTCCAGCTTTGGGCCTTGATGTCTGCTCTTAGTTGCTTCAGGAAAGGGTCAAGCAAGTCCTCAGAACTAGCTTGTGCTAGTTTCCTTATGCTTAAACCTTAGAGGAAAGGCTTTAGGTTTCTTTGAACTTGGTACTTATAGCAGTTTATTTTATAAGAGTGTGCTTTAATTCTTTAAGCTGTAAGACAGAATACTCTCTTATATATCATAATGGATTCACTTAGATTTCTCTCAGTGACAATCAGATACAGTACAGCAGATTCTAAAACCCTTGCAAATTCCCAAATTGCTAAATAGCTCTCGAGTATGACATTTATTTTATAAAATATAATAAAAAGCTATTGGCTTTCCTTTAATCATTTTCCTAAAAAGCAACAGTTAAAAAAAAAATTACTGTGTACTCCATGGCAACTAGAAATCAAGTAAATCTCTCAGAAATGTGGACGTTGGGCCATTGTCTGGGTTCACACCACATTTAAGCCCCAAGTCTTATAGGAGTCAAATTTGCATATGGTAAAATTACAAATGTATAAATATCTTATGCCTTCTGTTCATAGTGGAGTTACAGAAAAATATTCGTAAATGCTATTGCTATTTTTTTTCATAAATGGACTAACATAATCTTAGTACTCACAGTTAGATAGTAAAATACTAGCAAATATTAGCTATTTTTTACATTTTTTATATCTTTATCCTTATAATCACAATTTTAATGTTTTAGAAATAAAAATGATTTTGTAACTTTCTGCAAATTAAAGTTTCCTATCTATTCATCAGATAAGATTTATATTTTAATATCAATTGTACATTGTTTGGCCAGTGTTTAAGTTAACCAACTGCCACTCAACTCCATAAAGCAAGCTTAAAGACTTGGGCCTTTTGGAAAAGCTGGTAAAGAAATGAGGAATAGAAAACAATTGTTACGTGTTGATATTTCAACAGATTATTTCCAGCAGCTTAAGAAAAAGTAAAGTTCATACTATTTGAATTTCAAACACAACTTCATCTAAAAATAAGTATATTTAAAACACTGAGTTGAAGAAATCTCTATATTTGGTGATTTACCAATCAGTACTCAATAAATGGGCAATAAGATCATAAAGAAATTCTCTAGATAAGGTAAGTGTGGAGAAAGAGTGTATTTTGTAAACTAACCTCACATAATGTGTTTGCATGCTTTTCGTATTTGCTGAACTATAAGTTTCATTTATCCCAGTCTATTTTTCCTGATTATATTTATTCAATCCCTAGCATAACTGCATTCAAAAGAATTAATTTTCTTTATTTCAGTTAATAGAGAACAGCATTTACTCTATGTGGTAGAAGTTTAAGATGGTACTTCTAAAATAAAGAAATCTCTAGATAAGGTAAGTGTGGAGAAAGAGTGTATTTTGTAAACTAACCTCACATAATGTGTTTGCATGCTTTTCGTATTTGCTGAACTATAAGTTTCATTTATCCCAGTCTATTTTTCCTGATTATATTTATTCAATCCCTAGCATAACTGCATTCAAAAGAATTAATTTTCTTTATTTCAGTTAATAGAGAACAGCATTTACTCTATGTGGTAGAAGTTTAAGATGGTACTTCTAAAATTTATTTTTTTATATGCCAAAGTTAAAATATGGTGTGTTTAATAATTAGCATCACAATATGCGGTATCTAGTATGATAGTACAACAATGTACATAGAAAAGGAACTTAATATTTTTTTGAAGCTAAAACATTCATTGTGTGTGTCTGTGTGTGTATGCATGGTATATGTATGTGTACACTGGTAGAGACTTACGTATTATGTGACAGTGAGGCTGGAAGGATGGGAAAGAAGAAAAAGACTCCTTCCTTATTGAAACTTTTGACTCATTATAACTTTCCCTGCTTTTGATGAAGCTGGCAGATTTATGTATATGACAATCTCTGAATATTTCAGATAAAAAAACCAAACATTTAATTCATTGTCACTTCATGATATTTTATGTACGCTTTTGTATATGGAAGCACACTTCATCTTTAAGACAATTTTTTAAGGTATTTCATGAACAAAAAAAAAAGTGAACACTGTCTTGATACTTATAAAGGGTAAGTTTGTTCACTGGCTGATTTAATGAGGTATTTCATACCCTGTTCTCAGAAGTAATTGCAAAAGACCAATACTCCATATTTTATAACTATAAGAATCTAGAGGCTCCATTGGTCATGGAAAACATGGTTAGGACTAGAACACAAAATCAGAAAACAATGACTTAAAGCCTTTAAAAGCCAAATGTGTTATTACTTTTTAAATCAGAGTGCTTTCCATTTTCCACTGACTAACTTTAGTTATTTTTCTAAATGACTTAGACCAAATATTATCATATCTACAAAAGGTAATTTCTGTTGAAATACAACTTCAATCATAAATTATAATGAAAAACCTAGACAGTGTTATTCTACTATTTAGCAATCTGATTTTCAGTTCAGCTTAGTCGCTCAGTCAACCCCATGGACTCTGACCCCATGGACTGCAGCATGCCAGGCCATTGAGAACAAGAATAATTAATCCTGAATGCTTCCAACCTTATTCCTAATATTAAAAATTTTTGTGGCTTAAAACAAATAAAGGTATATCTGTAAGTCTTGAGTCTGTTGTGAATAAATCCCATAATTTAGAAGTCATGCCTGTATTTTACCTACATGATCATATAATTTAATTTTACTAACCATTTTAATATTGTGAAATCATAACAAGTGACATTATTTATTAGAAAGATTGAATTTTGCATCTATCTTTTTGTAATATGTGTAAATCACCCCCATCCATTCCTGTAAGTTTGGTAGCAAAAAAAAAAAAAAAGAACTGATTATTTTGTCTTAAATGTTATAAACTAAGAAAAGCAGAAATCAGGAAAAAAGCCAGAGAGAAAGGAAGGAAGGAGAGATAGGAAGAAAGAAAATGGCAGTTGACCCCCTTTAATTAACTCCTTGGGCTTCCCAGGTGGCTCAGTGGTAAAGAATCTGCCTGTTAATGCGGGAGACACAGGAGATGTGGGTCCAGTCGCTGGCTCTGGAAGAACCCCTGGTGGAGGAAATGCCAGCCCACTCCAGTCTTCTTGCCTGGAGAATCCCATGGACAGAGGAGCCTGCAGGGCTACAGTCCATGGGGTCACAGAGTCGGGCACAACTGAAGTGACTAAAGCCTGAGCACAGCAAGGCGCAGTTAACTACCTGAAACTATTCATGTTTCACAAATTTTTTTTATACATTATGTATCACTCTAAAACTGGAAGTGTAAGTTTTAGACATATTTTAGTTTTTGAGAACTTATTTGACACACCAGTGTAGATCTCTCAGTGATGATGATGTCTGGCTTTGAGGTAGTCCTCAGCTATCCTTTCGCATTTCAGTTTTTCCTCTCTCTGACTGGTTGACAGTTTTTACTTTTTTCCTACTGTAGATGGGTTTCCCAGTCTTTCCAGTGTGTTGTCTTCTGTATTTCACCAGGTGATTTGTTCTGAATAGTGAAGCACAGCATGGCAAGATGCAAAGATGGAAGAGACTAGCTTAATTTCTAGCTCTTCTGTTTGATGTCTGTGTGACTTTGGAATATTATCTAAAACTTCGAGGTTCATTTATTTATTTTTTTAATTCACAAAGTGGTAATAAATGTAATCCCAACTTGCATGGTTATATGAATATTGAATCTTAAAATGCATGCATGATTTTTAATAAATACTAGTTATTCTCAGTAAGTCCTTAAAATCTGAATAAAATTCTAAAGAGAAAGGATATGAATTGAATAATGGGAAATGACAACTCTCTCCAACTTGCAAAACTGAACTGAATATAATAATATACTTAAGATAAATCAGTTACAGAAATACAGTCTTTTAAAACTGACTTCTTGCATTAACAGTAAAAAATTATGCTGATACC